>CAJUYI010000023.1:497341-569155 GCA_910591695.1 Galerucella pusilla | reverse complement strand
ATTTTGATGCGCTTATGTAATTACCTACTAACGAAAATTATGTACAATATTTACAACTACCAAATTTTATAGGGTTTGTTCTAAAAATACAAAAACATGTTGAACGGTCTGCGGTCTGAGCCTAACCTAGAATAACCAAAGCAGAAGTTTTATCTGGGTACCAGACCACTTAGATAACAAGGGTAATGAAGGGCATATTCACTAGCTCCAGTAGAAGCATGATGTGCTCCTATTGGTCCACAACCTTTCTGTGGTAAAGCGGAAGCACTGCAAAGAACAAATATCAGTGATTGGATAAAAAAGCATTCTCGAGAATGGTGGAACAAGGCACCGGAAATGAGGTGGGTCAGAGTCTATCGAAGAATCATCGCCAAAATTCACGGAGTACCTATTAAGTCAGAATAGGCGAAAAACCAGGATCCAAAACATCAAGCCACCTCTCCCATTGCTGTGAATTATTGATAGAAATTGTATCCCTTCTATTATTACTACCATAATATAATGAAAAGGGTTATTAAAACATTACTGATCAACAAAACTACCTAACCAATAATAGTTCACCACAGGGCGACTGTGTGGAACTATCAATTAGTGGACATAACCTGTTGGGCTATTGATTGAAAACGTTTATCTTGTTTCAGTGTAACCTCACAAAATGTAAAACAACTTCAACTCAGACCGTCAAGTCCCACAGTACGAACGCATTAAGTAGTCAAACAGTCTTACTAAAAGATCAAGATACCCAAACTACTATTGACAAATATAGTTCGGTACCAACGCCATCGAACTTCATATTCGGCCTCAGAGGTAGAAAAGATGACAAGCAGTTCATCTTGGAACTAACACAACCCGTAGATAAATAAATATTTGATGTCAAGAAGTCGTAGAAAGTAAAAATTTTCTATTTTTCTATGGTACGAACTCAACTTTGGATGAAACCGATATATGCCACCAATAAGCAACGTTTTTTATTTTACATTTGTGTACATTCTGAAACTTTATAATTAGAGTAGGTTTTTTGTATATTTTTTTTAGTAAAAGTATCAAATTTATTAATAAAAAAGTGTATTTGTCAGTTTTATGGATTTTAATTTGAGCATCTCAATTTTCCTTTCATATTTCCAGAATTAAACTAAAATCCCGAGCTACATCCCAGAGGATCTCCCAAATATTATATACTTTTCTGTTCGTTCTACATGTCTAAGCTGAAAATATACAGTAAAGTATTCATATTAACCTATGTAGATAATGAAACAAAGAAAATATTAGAAGCAATAAATCTATTGAAAGAAAATTTTCAAGCTAAAGATTTAGGGGAGAAACTAAAACATTCTTAGGAATGAGAATAGAAATTAATAATAATGATATGAAAATAAACCAAACACAATTTATAGAAAATCATTGAGCTTCAATATTAAAGAATGCAGAGGAAAAGCTTCACCAATTGGAAAAGTATTTCAATATAATGAAGGTGAAGTTATAAAAATATCCCTTATAGGCAACTAATTGAAGGGCTAATGTATTTAAGCAGCTTTACATTTTTTTGCTTTATAATATTTGAGCAGATATTTAGATAGACCAAACCCAGGAAACATGGAGGACCGATAAAAGAATACTACGATATCTAAATGACACCAAAGATAAAGTATCAACGTACAAAAAAATTTAGACTTAGATGTAAAATTAAGAGGACATTCAGATGCAGATTGGGTTGACGATCAAAGGGATAACAAGAGTTTAATTTTAATGTCTGAGTTATGAAAACTCAAAATGAGCAGACATCATTATTTTAAAGACCTTATCACTAAAAAGGAACTTTCTATATGAATATTTGACAGATATTAATTTTAACTGAAGCATTGTGATTTGACTTTTGTATATTTAAGAGATGAAATATGTATTTTATGACGTAGATAAGATGGAGAAGTGTTGACTTTTGATACTCTACATTATGTTATAAACGACATTCTTGTTTCCTACCTAGAAAAAATTCTCTTTTCTTTGTAGGTACAAATGTTGAAGTAAAAGAATGTGTATAGTTTTTTGTAAACGTTTTCTGATGTTAAATATATACACTAACTATAGGTACTCGTTCTGTATAATATACAAATTCATACGTAACACCAATATCAATATATTGGTACACCTCTGGCAATTAACTGGTTGATCAGCATGCCAAAACAGTTTTAACTTCACTCATATCCACATTTGCAAGGATATTAAGGATGAAACAAAAATAATTGAAAGATATTTTTGACAAACTACTATTTATCTTAGCTATTTCACAATGCACCACTGATCACTCAATATTACGAAGATTTCAAATAAGTCATACTAAGCTGACACACAACTACCCAATGACCTCCAGCAAGAGAGAAATCGATAAGATCAAGTTTTTAGCCCATTTTAAACGGAAATATGACAAGAACAAAAAATAAAAATACACATTCCCATATTTTTCAATTTATTTTTTTGTTTTATACAAAAATTAAATATTGACATTCTTCGATCTTTACAACAAATACTTAAGACATAAAAACAAATGAATGAATATATATACACATATTGCGATAAGTATAATAATAATAGAAATAAATAAGCAATTATTAATCTAATATTTCGAAATTAAAAATAAAAAAAAAATTGTACCTATAAAAAACTTATCACTCTCAACGTACGCTTATGCCTTTTTTCTTACTAATACTGGGAATAATGTAAACATGTTTACAGTAGTACATCACCACTTGAGGATCTGTCAATTTTCCAGCTTTCACTGTTTTTCTCTCTTCCTCTTCGTTCCTAGGTCTACAGTCTAGATATATCTTTAATCTTACTTCCATCCACATGAACGTAATCTACCAAGAAATTGCAGTTTTTATTATTGGTTTACAGCATTCTTAATATGTAAAGTTTCTGGTTTTGCTTCATTATTGTTAGTTTCTTCGTATTGACGTTCACCTAACCATCTTACTGTAAACATCTATACAACCAAATTACAAATTTAATCAGATATTTGGAAATTATCAAGTTTGTTAAGGCTACAAATTATTTTGTTCAACTTGGCAACGTGGTTTTACTTAAATATCGATATTAAGGGGCGGTTTTACAAGAGAGATTTATACTAGGTATAGTTATTCTGGGTATAAAGTTATACCAGAATTTATACCTAGTTTAAAACTGGTTGGTTTTACGATGCTTTTTTACACCGGTATAGCAATTCTTACTCCAACTAATTTTATTCTAGGTATAAATTTTGGTATAACCTTATACCCAGTATAACTATACCTAGTATAAATCTCTCTTGTAAAACCGGCCCCAAGTGTCTTAACAATGCATTTTTGGTATTAACAATTGAACATGCATAGATTAATTCTATAAAAATTTACTCTTATACATTTCCAAGATATTTTTTATATAAAATTCACTAAATCTGTCAGATTACTAGTAGGAAGTATTTAAAAATTGCTCGTTGTGAGCTTAGATAATTCAATTTTTATGAGGGACATTAAAAAATGGGATAATTCACTTTGATTATTTCATGGTATGCGTGGTGTGAATTTTGACACTTGGAAATGAATAGAAAATGCAAACTATTTGCAGACAAAAATTCTCTACATCATAATATTTTGAGTCATTTATAGCCGTACTCGACCTGTTTAACAAAACTTGTTTAAATAGTTAAATGCCTTTAATGTTGCCTTGGTATGCTCCGTACGAAGTTTAGTTAAATCTAACTTAAAGAAGTTTGACAACCTTGAGAAATTTGGGGACTTTTTTCAATCAACAGTCAGCACTAATTAAAAAAAACTAACATTTTATTAAGGTATTTCCTATCATTCTTAGGTATCACTTAGCGCGTGTTGGAACGGAAATTGCATTTAAGAATAGGCATGATGACAGTCACTAAGTAAGAATCACTGAAATATTGATTTGATATAATTATACAAGATACAGAGATTCTAAAGAAATCACTTATTTTCATTTCACATGTGAGATTAGATTTATTTTAGTAAAAATATAAGCACAAAATTTAACCATCCGCCATCTTATCTCAAATACCAATCAGAAGAGAGTGACGTCGTACTTTCACAAATATCTATGATCCGAACATCTGTTTTGAATTTACTTTGTTGTTTGATGGCTTTGCTTGGTTCATGTGTCAATTGTTTGAAGTTTGACTCATAGAGAAATATAATCTGTCTATGGTTTGACTTTGACGACTTTACCACAGATCATAGATAACCTATCGACACAAATCACCTACAAAAGGTATTTACGAATTGATGATGTCATAGACAGACGCCATTACTATTCTAGCGTTTTGGCGTATAATCTGAAATGTGTTTTTTAAAGTTGAATTTTTTCTTAAAAAATTTTTTTACTCACAGGAATCGTGAACATCGTGGAGCAGTTTTTCAAAATCAGTCATCATGCCTATTCCTCAAAGCGATTTATGTATTGTATTAGCTAACTTTAGGAAATGGTTGGTGAAATAGGGCAAAAGTTTTTGTCAATAAAGTAAAAGTATGCTGTTGGGAAAGTTAGTATTACACAAAATAGCTTTTCAATATGACTGTATGTTTGGTTGCCTATACCAAAATCGTTTATTAATAGTGATTATTAATGAATGATTTTGTGTGGATTAATATAGGTCAAAAACGCACGGTCGAAGAAAAAAAGTGTGATTGTCAGTTCCAACGCACGACTGAAGATTACTTTAAAGGCAAACATAGTGGCCCTAATAATAATAATTCATATTCATATACAAATGAATTCATCATTTTCGCAGCCAAACCTCTATACAACTGGGCTACGAAGACATAATAATTTATCAACCAAGCTGTTGTATTAAGGCAAATATTAATTATTATTTGTTATTTAAAATTATTGACAAGTGCGCAAAAAATTTCGAACGAATCTCAACTTAAGTAGGTACAAAATCTCGAGTTAAAACTTGATTTTACTCCCTATAAAATTTTCATACAGCGGGCTAAGTATGAAAATCGTTTCTTAAGGATGTAAACTCCAATAAGTTGAGCCTCCAATATTGGGAGTTTTAAATTAAACTCCATATAATTGACGGTGCATACCAACTCAAAATTATAGACTAGTTAAATGCTTAAACTTGATTAAGTGTAAACGGTACATACGGCCTTTAGGTACTAATATTATCTATTACAAGACGAAAAATTAAAAGTAAACATTCTCAATAGTTGTCGATTTTATGTTATAAAATTTAAATATATTTCGATAACTTTTTGTGTACTAAGTATAAAAAGAACGACCATCTGAACAAAACAAACTAGTTTTTTGAAAAGTACTTGAATCTGAAGTGGCTGATAAATATATTTCGAGGCAATTAGTCTTTTCGGATAGCCGTTTTTTTTAATGAATAAATTTTTTATTTAACTACCTACCGACTGAAAAATAGATATATATGTAAGTATATAAAAATGTAGAAAAATATCTCTCCCTTTTATATTTATAGGTCTGTTTTGGCACAGGGCAAGAAAAGTTTTTACTTATTGCTTTATAAAAAATATATAAATATATATGTCATTGTGTTTGGTTTACCAATTTGTCTTCTAAAAATACTCTTACCGGCAATATTAACCTAAATTTTCGAAACCATCGTGTCATACTTCGATAGATACAACTATAGAGGAAACACAATAACTTCCAATTTTAAAATCAACTTATAGACCAAGCCATACAATATCAAATTAGTGAGTTTTTGACAAAAAACCTTGCAGAAAACGGACTGTGCCATCTAGTAAAAGACACTACGTAGTCAGAACTGATATATTTTCGTTTCGCAAATGTTCCTCGCGAAATTTTTATAAACATTTAACAGGAAAAAAACATACTACTAGTTTTTTGTTAATAACACGAAAGTTTATTGAATATTTGTAATGGTGTTCAAAGATAAATTGTAGATAATAAAAATACAAATACAACGCTTTTCTCAGCGAAGGGATTGGATAGTTAGAAGCAAAAAAAATTCCGAAAAACTGGAAAATTCGTAATTTCTTCAAAATTTCATATATTCGTCGTTTTTCAAGTTAGAGCATTGAAACTTCGTTGCAGTTGTTATACAGTGAGCGGCATAAGTAACGTTGACGTTACTATCAGTTTTTGAGGAAAATGTTAAATCAGCTCAATCTTTGTTAATAGTATAACACTTTGTACCGTAAATATTGGAAACATGACGTACTTCCTCATAGGGGTAGGTACCCCCTTATCTTTTTGAAAGGGTGGCTTGCGATACTTGACATATTTGACAGGAATTTCAATTGTCTATTTGATCGATCGATCGATCGATATGTTCGGCATCTCCAGTCAGCACCTCAGCCTTTAGGCATTTGGTTGTACCATCTATGTGAAGAGGCCAGTAGCCCTTATCAGTTATCAGACTCAACAGTCTCTAGACTAGGTCCTTATTGAAGAAATCCTACTTTTGGTGCTCTAGTTCTAGGAGTCAATGTTTATTTCCATTGAATCAGTGATTCACATTCGAAGAGGCACTCCCCACCTGGTATACAGATGCCATACGTTGACGTTGCACCTGGGTCTGGCACCGTGGACTCAAGCTTCTGTTCCTATATCAGTTTTACATCCGTCTGTGTGGCGCACTTTGCTGACTGCAAGTTTCTAGCCCATCCCAGCTTAGCAGGATATGGTATGGTTGGTTGTAGTTAATTTTGACCAGCAGGCTATCACTTATAATGTGATAACATCTATGATTCTGGAATGTCGGTGAGTGTTGGTTCCTTCGTGAGAATTCTCATTGCACTTCGGCCTCCGGCAGTCATTCTCCCTTCCGCCTTAGGCAAAGAATACACCAGCTTAACAAGAAGCGAAGCCCGCCGCAATATATTTGATGTTTTGGTAACATAAATTTATGACCTTGAGAGACCGACGTTGACAGATACACTGAGGAAATGATCAAATTCTCAAATATTGTACAAGTGGCTCCTTTCAGACATGCGCATACAAAAAAGGATCGGAAGCTTTGCTTCTTGTTAAGCTGGTGTATTCTTTGCTTTAAGTATGTCTTCCATTGCCGCAGTCGGACTGTTTCACATCGCACCTGTTATGAACAAACGGACAATCTATTTGATAGTATGATAATTTACCTAATTATTATATTATTATCCATTAACATTAACAATTCTTATCTATAATGGCTTGTTCACTTTTTCCTTATTATCTAAGGACACTATTTCTTTTGCTTAAAAAAATCGATAATTTGATCTGGTTTAAAATCCATTCTGTATTCAACCACATAATTCGACGGTTCCAATCTTTTATAATTATCCTTGTTTCGATAGAGAAGACATTACAGTGTAAATAATTTCAGTTTTTTTTCTATTCGGTTAAATTTTAATCCACTCATATGGTACTGACCATTAGATATAAATTTAAAAATATACTAAAGAATAGTATTTTCGTCAGGATCAAAACTAGTGTCTTTGTCGGTTCTTTGATTAAGCTTACAATAATATATAAGCTACATGAATTTCATCAGTTCAATTAACAGAGTATATAGCAATGAGCAGTGGCGTGCTTATTAAAACAAAATTATTTTTTTATACGCGGGTTTAGTGAAACTGTTATCGTTTATTGGGATTAGATCATGGGAGTAAGTGCAAAATATTCAATATTTGTTGAAATAAGGTAATCATTCTGTTTTGAAGATGAACAAACATCACACTTTTTTATTTTGGTTTGTATATCCTCAGAAGAAAGTCATTTCTTTGTATGCACTTTATGTGGGCGATGAGCAGGTAAAACCATGGGACAATTACTACAATTTTTTTATGTGATATTTTGTTCTTTAGATAGTCCAATTTTGGATTTGAAAACGGTTTTGAAAAATACATATATAGAGCAACACAAAACGTATATCTTTGATTTGTGATCAAATGCTGCGAAGTAGGTCAAAAACGCTAATATCTTCAACATAATGGCACAGTCCGTTTTCTACTAGGATTTTTGCCTTAAAAATTTACTTATAGCTGAAATCTATACCAAATACTGGAATCTAAAAACTTAACCAAGTACATCAATAAATAATTGAGGATAACATGTCTATTCCACAAATAGTAACTGATATACAAGGTGATTTTGAAAATTTCCATATTCCCCTATTCACACGTGTCAGATTGCCGGTGAGTGTACCTAGAATATTATAATTTAAACTTCTTTCTCACATCCATTCTCTCATAAATTCAAGGATATAAAAATATGGACAAAAAAATACGAAAGCAAATTCAAGATTCTTGAAAAAATGTAAATATATCTTTTCACAAGTCGCACTATTTACATACATTCTTTGGATTCATATCAACAAATCCATTCGTCATATTTTAAAAAACCAAATACGAGGGTCATTGGAAAAATTGTCCTGCCAAAATCAGTATCTTATTAAGTATTTTGCAATCATAGATCAACAATTGTCCAGAGCCCAGGTATATTTTTTATGTCCAATATCCTATTGTCATTAGGCAATTTGATTCTCAAAATTTCGGTTGGATCAACAACTAGTTTCTAAAGGTACGATCTTAGTAGTTCCATTCGTTATGACGCTGTTAGTGTTAGTAAGAGTATCTCCCATAGATGGTGGACCTTGAGAGCTAGTAGAATGATGATTGGTGGTACCTGCGGTTCCATTCTGTCTGTGTTTTCTCAGGCACCAGAATCTTTTTACCGCCGATAGTACCTAAAAGATTAAAATATGTATTAAATTTTTTATCCCAAAAAAGCATTATCGTTACAGTTTTTGAAAAGTAATGAATTATGCGTTACTATTAAAGTAACCCATTAGGTACTGAAAATTAAGGGTGGATTTATGCATCAACATTTAACATTAATCAATTAGCATTTAACAATTAACATTTATCAATTATAAGTTGAACTACTCATTCCACTATGACTCCATTTATGCAGACAATTAACAATTATCATTTATCATTTAACAATTACGAAGTTGGCCAACTTTCAACTTTCTTAAATTTAATGTAAGTACCGAATTTTCATCTAGTGCGCAACTAGTACGCAGATCCTTACGATCCTTACTTTTTTCATAGAAAAGCGGTTGACTTAGGGTTATGTTGTGTGTTTTTTATTTTCAAGTTGTACCAATAAAAGAAAAAAAGTCTTCAATTCTACTATATACATCTTTAAAATTGTCCCAATGCACAAATAGACATGAAAATTTAGGGTTATTGTAACCAGAATCTCGGGCTTGTGCGCATGCTTACTATTTTCTCCTAATTTATAATTGTGTCTGCATAAACGATGGCAGTTTTACTAATTGTTAAATGATAAATGTTAATTGTTAAATGCTAATTGATAATTGTTAAATGGTGCTGCATTAATCCACATAACCCTATATAAAGCACCTTCTTGATGTTATTTCTTGTAATTTAATTATGAACTTGGTCTCCACACTTTTGCAAACGTACAATTTACATTCAATTTTTTTTATTTGAATAAGTGACTGTATCGCCCAAACCAAACATTTTACGAACAAATACTGAAAGACCAAAATGACGAAAATATTGAAATTCCGGTGGCGTTAAATTTTTTATTATTACCAAAAAGTTGGAGGGTCAAAAACCTACAAAAGGTGAGAAGGATCAATCGTCCTATTTTTTACCCAAGATTCTAGATGGTATAATTTTGTACACCTTGTATATTATCGAATGTTCCCAAATTTTTAATGACTAAAAACAGGTTTATGAAGTTAGCAAATGTTTTAGACTATATTGGCATGTTTTAAAAATGTTTAAAATTCCTAAATATGAGGCATAAAGAATGTTTTCAATGTTCTTGAACATTTTCAAGTTTTTAATAATGTTCTGATTGTTATTACTTCAAAATCAGTTTCATGAAAAAATATAAAATGTTTTTAAAATGTTTACATTGTGTTCTGCTTTTTCCAAACAAAATATACGTATCCAGAGATAATAAAATAGTTACCTGCGGTTGACATCCTACTACGATAAAGATGAACACTCCATGTAAACTGTTGATTAAATCTGTGACGTACCAAATTTCTTGAGGACCACCTGCGACGAACGAAATCAAGTCCGCTATCCAAGTTACTCCCATGACAACAACCAGCTTCAAGCACACTCTTCCTAATGCGGCCCTGGAAAAATTTCACATAAAGCATTATCATCATGTCGGATAATCAAGTTACACCACTGAGTTCTAATGTAATCAGTTCTAAAATGGTATGGAAATGCCTAGGCAAGCGCAATGAACTAAACAAGAGCAACATCTTGGAGAGACATTCACCGAGACCTAAACGAATTATTATGCCTCCTTACTTCTACTTAGTTCCTGAGGAAAGTCTTAGAGACCAATAGCTCCTTCAGGTAGGAATTTTAGGATATCTGCCGGCTTTAGTTTAGGTTAGGTGTCCCTCTTCAAGGCTTCAATCCAGTAGTTACCTAGGTGGCAAGGGCGGATCTAGGAAGCTTGTAGGGTTGAACATTTCGGGTATTCGTAGTCGTACTGTGAACTATGACTGCGAGAAAAATAATGAGGGTACATTTGTGGATTAGAGACCTATATATAAGTAGGTGGTATACCACGTTACAAACATTAATTATAACATTAATCGTGGATAGAGGTCTCTTCTTCCATACCACAGAATTTACATTCTCGTTCCTTCAAAATATAGGGCTTTTTCAATTCCTCATTCAGCCGGCAACGTCCCCTAGGACTCCTGTCAAAACTATTAGTGCAATTTTACTATGAGTCAGGCATTCATTTGCTCCCAACAGGTTGTGGTATTTTTGAATGTCTAGGACCTTCTAGATCTTTCCAATGGTCAGTTCCATTTCTTTTTCAACTTTGCATATTTCTTCCAATAAATATATTACATTGGAGCTGATGCAGCTAAAAGGTGTTTCATTTCCGTCTATTTCGCTTTATGAAGTTTTTCAGAATTTTCTAATCTTACTTTTATTTTATATCTCAACATATATCAATCTTAGCGATTTAACTTCTTAATGCTTTTTTAAAGGAAACCAAATATCCTACAAGTTTGTCATAATTATTTTTTCTATAAATCCAGTCGTTTTTAAAATAACTTCAAAAAATGAGAATTTTTCAGCAAAATCTGATTGAATGACCGGTACCATCTTAAGTGCAGATCACAGCTATGCCACACTAAACACTTGTGTAGAGCTATCGGTTCATAGTAAATCCCACTTCAGAGAGAATAATCTTTTAGCATTAGGTATAGTTCATTTACGATAAGTATGCAATTTTGACATTTGTAGTAACAATTGCAGGCACTGAACAAAATCTAAATATCCAAAGTGTAAATGGAATAATTAATCATATAAAGGGGGAAGTTGCGGTCCAAAAGTTGGCTGCAGTGTCCGGGGTTGCCAGACTTATGTTGTCAAAATCAGACAATTTTATCAGAATTTCTTGTGTTGGTTTGTCGTTTTCACTCGCATCTTATAGTTTGTTATTTACTGTGTAGATATAATCTGTAATTTTTATAACTATTTAAAAGAGATTATCGAACACTGCATCGCAATGCCTGGGTCTTTATCAAGTGGTTGCAAGGAGATGGTAGCATCCCTAATATCATATTTTGAGAAAGAACGAGATAACGGTGGACCGCTAATTCCTATTACTTCTGTGAGAGATGTAAGTTTTTAATAAATACATTGTTACTTAATACTGCAATAACGATATGCAATTCAACATGTGCGTGAAGATAACATTTTTCAGTTAAACTTATGAATTCAAACTTGAAATTTATTTATTTACCCATCAAAATTTTATTTTTGAGTTGAATGTTATCTTATACAATAAACAACGTTTCAACATAATTTTATGCCAACACCTGGAAAAAAATTACAACGTGGCAACGATGTAAAACATCTGTCATGTTTTGTTATTGCAAATTTATCGTAAATGAACTTTAAATCCTCAAAGTTCACGTGTATTTTAATGGGGAATATTTTAACGCATTGAGCGAGTACCTACTTATATATCAAGTACCTACTTATATTATGTCCAATATACAATATTCAGGGGATATTTTCAACAAAATTTTGGGCTGGGAGCAAAAAATCAAATAATTAATCACAAAGAAGCACCTCAATTTACATACATAGGTACATATTTTATACAAGGTGATTCATAAAGAAAAAGCCTAGATGTTTTCCAACTATATAAACGTAGCTTTTCGATTAATTGATCCAATCCTCTTATTATTTCTTAATTATCTTGTAATGTACTAAAGTACGAGTGAGACATGGCAAATAAATGAATTGAAAGCAAAAACTAGCAAGTTTAACGGATTCCTCTTTAGATACGGGTTGTTATCTTTCAAGAGAATCCACGATTATATTTATTGGTAACGTACAATCAACCTTCAGGTTTAATAGTACGACATTCCAGTAATATTTTTTTTCGTTATTGCTACACTACAAGGACGAAATTAACAAAAAAATATTTAACAAGCCTGCAACTGGTACCAGTTTAAAGATGGAAGATATGTTAATTTGTTATGATTCAGCTGTTGTTATTTAGAATCATGGGTACCTACTAAAAGTACCTTTAAGCACTGTAAGATTGTATCAGTTCGTTTAATACTGGATGTAACGAAAAATTTTCCAAAGAAGCCGATTAACGCCCATCTTTAGTTTGACTTTTTCAAAGGCCTAGCGGGCTCCTATGCACGAAGTTTTATTGAAATTTCGATTTTATCCTTACCTTTCAGTCGTCGATTTGACGAGTTCTCTTTTCCACAAACCACATGTAAGTTCCCTGGCAGTGAGACAGAATAGCAGCAAATTAATAAATAATAATGTGCCAACTGGGCCGAAAAAAAAAGTCAGTTTTTCAATGTCACCTGTAACAATAGAAAGTAAAAATATTATTTGGAAACGTTTTAGAAACTGATAGAATGAACTAAATTAAACATAGCGACAATAGAATTATCAAATTTTTTTAAATTAAAAACCATTTTTTAATTCAATAACTGTGGAGAGTTCCAGAATTCATGAAACACGAGTAATCCCAACATATTTTCGAATAGGCCAAACCCGATTTTCCCATGACTATATAACAGTCAGGAATGCATTAAAAGCATTTCCAAAGTTTTCACATCATGAGAAATTAAATTAAATAATTTTTATTAACGAGTTAAAAATGAAAATATCGGAATACATTGTAGTTTGTCCCATCAAAAATGAACAGAAAGACTAATCAAACTGAATCACTAGAAGGGCATATGCTTATTGGGTCCCAAGTAGCAGGTAGTTCAAAAATAGCGTGCTTATTGGGTCCCGAACTTTAGTCCTACCTGAATAATAATGTATGGATTCGGTCCCAGCCACCTGTTGTTAAACCAAATGAAAAACAGGTAGTAAAACTAATTTAAAAATTTGATATATTTATTACATTGAAATATTATTGTAAAGGTATACATTTTAGGATTTAAAAAAAAGGTAAAAATAAAATAGAAACACATATACATAAGATATATTATATATATACATATACAATTAATTATTAATAGAACAATAAAATGAGATACATTTAATGAAAAAAAATCGACTTATTTTTCCTTTTTCATATTCGTCAATTTTTTTTGCTATGAAATTTTCGCGATTTTTTATTTTATTATTTCGCGTTTTATACATAATATGTGTACTTTGCATTTTAACATAGGTCTCCATTTGAAATTCTTTTAGTTTTTCAATAAAAACAAATATATTCGGGTGGGCTTTATAAAAAGAATTATTAAAATGGCTATGAAAGGATTCACAGGCATTCGTAGTGCGAGTAAGATCCGCTGAATTTTTTGCCCAAAGGGATGGAGGAAATAAAGATTCTTCAGATATATAATTTTCAATTAAATAATCGCAATATTTTTTTATGTTTTCCTGGTCTGGTGCTATTGAAAGCAAATCAAAAATAAAACAATCACTCACTTCCCTAGGAGGTAAATACGTTAAAGCAAAGGTCATCCTTAGCCATCTACCAACTTCAGAAGATTCCTCGCTGTACATTGATATTAAACCACATTTTTGTATTTTTTTATACCATGACTGTGCAAGGTGAAATCGACAGCCAATAACATGGGCTTTTGGCCAAACTTTTTGAATAGCAGTATGAATACCTATTTCAAAATCTATAACTGCCTCAGTGATATGTAAGCTAGTAGAGTGTTTTAAAGCGATATCTTCGAGAATATTAAATAATTTTTGATAAGTTGAACTACATTTATTAGGCAACAATGAAAACACTAAGGGAATGTAGTGTCCATTAAAATATCCATGTATAGTAAAGAATTGGCAAAAAAATTGTGGACAATAATTAAATGTGCCGTCTAAATAAATTCGATTAACTTTTCCCAAAAATTCAATATTTGACTTGCATGAAAATACAACGATCTGGTCTATTTTATTACTAAATAAGATAAATGGTTCACCAGTATTTGTTCCAATGTTTTTGTTTTTTAAAATATCGAAAGTTTCATCGATGGCAGATTCTCTTGAAGTACACGACGAATCATTTTTGCAGGCTTTTCGGACAAGTCTTCAACTGCCTTGCGTTTGCAAGAAGAGCTTACAATTTGGCGATTCAATTTTTCTATATTTGCGCTATGACAATGCTCTTCAATATGTTTTGTCAAAGTTATATCTTTCGATTCACCCAAACTAAGTATATATGATTTACACTTTTTATTTGTACATATCCAACGCCTTTCTCCACTTTTTAAGCACTTTTGAAAACTATATTTAAAGTTATTTATCACTAACATTTGTTTTCCTTTTTCACTTAAAATAATATTTATATTCATTTTTAAAATGTTTAAAACAACAGACAAATTGATCTGAAATATGAAATGCACTCGATGAAATATAAACAATGAATGAAATAGTATTTAATTTAAACATTCAGATACAATAAAAAGAGGGAGGATTGGATTTCCGAAAAGAGGTACATTTCCCCGAAGAATATCTTCAGGTAGTTAAGTACCATTGGGACCCAATACGCCTATAGATAAAGGGATTAAAATTTACACATTTTAATCTATGACCTGCCGGGACCGAATCCATCCACACCGCACTAGAAAATAGTATATTTTACATCAAGGTGGTGAAGACTATTATTATTGACCGAGCGGAATAAGGTGCGAGGTTAATAAATGTCTTCAACACCATGGTGCATATACAATTTTTTCCACATCCAGCCAAATTTAAGACAAAAATTAAAAATAATTAGCAAGCGCACCCCGAGAAGCGTTTACTCCGTCGTCTGACCACAGAATACACCACACCATCCCAAGAAGAAACGACGCTTGTGCTATTTTACAATTCATTTTCTGAGTGCGCATGTCTGACAGTCGCCATTTTAAGCCTGTTATCTGTCAGACATGTGATTTTATTGTTTACCAAAGAATTTTCTTTGTGGTAAGCTTATTGATTATTTAAATATTTTTTTGTGTTTTGAACGATAAAATTACATTTATTAGTTATGGCGCCAAAAACTTGTGCAATTCGTTGAACTCGTCGCTGTCATTCAAGTGATGGATGATAATAATTGAAAAACGCAACAAAACTTCTATATCTATGGAGAAAAGTTCACTGTCGCTTCTTTTTTATAACTTCGTTGTCACAGATATCAGTACATTTTCTCTGGGTGTAAAATTTAATTCAGAATCTGGTGAAGTGTAACTTTTAAAAAATATATAAATAATAAAACTTTTATATTCAAGCACCATACTTATTGTGATTGTATAGCATCATTTACTGAAATTCTTCCTATTGTAAACTGATTTACTGATATTATAAATATATAATCTATTATTATTGTATTGGTTTTTAGACGCACCCTATCCTACATAATATAGTTCTACATAAATACATACTTACACATATAATTTCGATAACAATATAGAAAATAAGAATTATTTGGTTAAACAATAGCTCATTATTTTTAATAATGGATGGTACCTTCTCCAAAAACAAAAGCTAAAACTTATATTTATAATATTTTTCACAGTATTTGTTGAGCTGTTAAATTAACTTTAACAATTCATAAATTGAGTTTAACAATTGAAACTTTGTCGAAACAAGTCATAAAAATAAACAGTTATTATTTGAGATTCTTTGGTTTCACTTTTTTGCGTGTATTTAACATTTAATTTACATTTTTTGAACAATTTTCTCAGTGTAATTTGATCCGTTATCTGTCAACGTCAGTTTGAAGGTCACGAAATTTTGCTCCCAAAACATCAAAGGATTTACGCCGGCTTTCGTTTCTTGTTTGGCTGGTGTATTCTGTTGTCCAGTACACTGTCAGTTTTCGATATATTATGGTACTCGTTATGTTATCAGTCATTTTTGGTTGAGCGCGAATTTTAAACTAATGGCGTTTTTATTCAAATAATTTTATCTTGATAGGTAATTTCAAGCAGCAAGTATGTTAAAGACAATCTCCTGGGTATACAAGATTATGTTGCCCAAGTTTCAGTTGAATTCTCAAAATATTCGAATTCGTCCAATATTGACCTAGGTTAATAATAGAAGATTATTAATCACTAATAGAGAAATTTAACTTCTCAGAATAAGCAATAATTGTCAACTTCACAGCTAGTAGTGGAAAAACTATATATTTTTTACATTTTTATTTCTTCCCGCGTCAATAATAGTTATTTGTGTACCAAGGCCGTAATGTTGATCTTTTTTGGCCGAATCTGAAATTTGCGGCCGAGGCGTAGCCGAGGCCAAGCAAATTTCAGGTGAGGCCAAAAATATCATACGGCCGAGGTGCACACAAAATTTTTTAAGCGAGTGTCTCATCAAATAGGTAACAACTTTTTTTTACAATTTTGTTTCTAAACAGAGACGAAACTGGAAGATTAGATTCAAATTTTTATTAACCAAATGAAAAGTGTATTATTAAGTAACAAAGATGTGTACAGAATTACTTACAGTAAGTATGATAAACAGAAGTTGGGTCATAACGAAGTTAATAAATTAGGGCATTATTTGCTATTAATTGTTATGTTAAATGTACATTTACTACATTTTGAAAATGTAATACCACTTTTAGACATGACATTGTTAACAAACATTTCATTTTCTTGATTTTCCGTAACAATGGTTCTTGCTGGAAAGCTGCTTACTGAAGTACCATCTAATTCAATTTCTTTGGAATTATTTTGAACAGAAGAACGCATACCTGAAGTACCTTTTCCTCCTGCAAGAATTCTATTTGAAATTTCCTTCTTTCTTGAAATGGAATCTTTTGTTTTATGGGTAAATAATTCAAACATGCAAATTAAGTGTGTCTAGTAGGCCGCCTTCATAATTTGACAATCTTAATATCGGACGTGGAAATAACTCAAATAAGCAAATTAAATGTTTCTAGTAGGTTGCCCTCATAATGACTTTGTTTGCAAAAGCGGCCGTAAAGTAAAAAAGCGGCCGTAAAGTAAAAAAGCGGCCGTAAAGTAAAAAAGCGGCCAAAAAAGATACACTTTAGGGACGTTAATAGATCCGTAAAACTTCATTTTTTGTGACACTCGCTTAAAAAATAATTTTCTTTGTATAAATAAACGAAATTAAAGAAGAAAACGTTGATTCTTCTACGCGGTTTTAACTCTAAAAATAAATCAAGTAACCCAATTTCAAATATACCAACATTAGCATGTAATAACAATATTCACAGTTTAGAATTTCACCCGTCGATATTTCAACGAACTTATCCATTTCAAAATATTTATTTACGTATGTTAGAAAGTTGATATGTTTAATTCGAAATGGAAAATTGCAACTATCAATCAAATAAGAATTGATTGAAAGCTTCCTTTAGCAGTTGGCAGTTTCGTTCTTTTTCTTTCGTGTCTCGATAGTTCACCAATTGATTGTCTCAAACAAATATTGAGAAATTATAACATTCAAATATTATTTTAAAACAAACGGCTAAAATTTATTGTACTATGAGTCAACAGTCCTAGATTTTTTTTGGGCTTCGTATCCGCAAAAAATGTCCGTCGTGTTTTTTTTCTAAAAAATCTGTATTATTTGTTTGTTAATTTATCGAAAAAGTAAACTGATAAAAAATATCAACACGTATATATTATTTTTGATATGATTTAAAGAAACTGTAGCGTTTCACGTGGTGGTATGAAAGGTAAGTAAAAATTGTTTTATAAATTTTGTTGATCTGTTTTCTTTGATATTAACCAGCAGATGCGGGATAATTTTAATAATAATTTTAGTCATGTTTACAGAAGCGAATGTTTGAGCGTGGATTATGGTTCATTTTACCTTCTTTTCCGTTATTTTAATCTTATTAACAGAGCTGTAATGAGGAAGTTCTTCCTTTTCCTTTTTTTTTCTTATTATCAACATTTAACTTAAAGCAGATGTCAGTGCACAAAATTATACACATGAATATTATAATTTCCGTTGTAAAATTTGTTATTTTATTCAATGTTTATTTTCATTGTTTGAAAAGAAAAATATATTTTTCATTTAGTTTTGGGGAAAAGCAGATTTACGATTAAACAAGTCCTGCTCTGGTTGTATATTCCGTATATTCCATTGACATCGTATTTATTTTTTAAACTGCCCTTACAAAATCAATTACTACATTCGAATCGCTAATTCGATTCATAGAAACATTAATAAGGAAGTTCCAGCCACATACAGTCAAGAAAAGATTAACAAGTTCTTTTCATAAAGTTTGTTGACGTGGGATGATACACATCATTAAGTAATGCTAGAAGTGTAGGATCCAGATGAATTAATGAGTTTTTGACAGTCTTTAGGCTCTAAAAAAAAACTACGTACTTACTTATTAAGTACGTAAGGAAGTTGATAGTTACTAAAATTCAAAGCATATTTGTGTAACTTTTTTGGAGGTTAATATTGTTCTCCTATTTTTTTTTTCGTTTTCTATCATTATTGATCACAGCAAATCTCTACTAATTATACTTATTTGTGTAAAATAAAGTACAATGCAAAATTCATTCTAATCCATCACACTTTACTTGAAGATTTATATCAATGAATATTGACAAATTGAAATAGAATGTGCAATTTTTCAAACTACTAAGAAAATTCTCAAATTTTATGAGTAAATTTACCTTTAGCTCGCCATCACTACAAAATTTATCTATTTTCAACAGACACATTTGATTAATTTGTTTGTTTATTGATGTGTAGATGATACGCCACTGTATGTATAATATACAGGGTGGTCCGTAAGTAATGGTCCAAAGTGAAATGGAAGATTCTTCGCCTAAAAATATTACAATCTAACGCAACCTCTTTCAATAAAATATTGATGATAAGAAAGATACAGAGTGGCAAAGTTGAAATGACAAAAAGGACAAAAATTGCTATATATTATAGCTGATAATAAATTTGCTGATATCAGCGCCTACTAACATTATTATTTTTGTGCTAATAAATCAAATGAAAATTATGAAGGGGGGTTTAAAAATGTGAATATCTCGAAAACCAGTAACTTTTAAGACTAATTATAGGTATAACTTTTTGTCGCAAAAATGATGCAGTTTTAATATTTTCCAATAAATAGAGGGATACCGTTAACGATAAATAAGTTACACCAACAACAAAGTTTTTTGTGGCGCCCTCTAGAAAATACATCAAAATGGATAACATACCATGATTTACCAGACCCCAAAACCCATATCTTCAACTTTCACGTTTGTATTTCCAAAATCTTCCAATTTACTGGAAAAAAACATTTTTGTCATTTCAACTTTGCCACCCTGTATATTTCTTATTATCAATATTTTATAAAAGAAAGTTGCGACAGATTGTAATGTTTTTAGGCCAAGAATCTTCCATTTCACTTTGGTCCATAACTTACGGATCACCCTGTATATACAGTATACAGGTCAAATTTTCTTAAGCGCCATAAGTGATTTTTAAACTACATAAGTAGCCAATAGAAATTTTGGTTTAAATACTTGAAATTTATAACATTTGTTTAAATTAATGCCTTATTATGTGATACGTTATTATATTTATGGTTTTTCTATTTTTGGTAAGATTTAATCGTTCACTAAAAATTCATTTAAAAAAATTTATACAGTTGCAAAATAAAATTTTCCAAAGCCGGTCCTGGAATTTCTAAGTTTAGTTAATAAAGTCGAATGGTACTGTATCCTGAAAAAATAGGAAAAATCAAATGAGCTGTGTAGGTAAACACTATAGCCAATTAAAATCTATAGTCAATTTCCCAAATCACCCTGTACATTAATAAAGGAGAGGAGTTAGCACTTTTTAGTAGCCACATGATATCCTCCCCTATGGACTTTACATGGTAGAAGTATGTAAAGTTCCTCATGACAAACCCTGTATAATAAATATAACTCGTTTCCAAAAGTTTCGATATATCAATAAATATCCATCAAAATCGGTAAATTTGGCATCCCTGTTGATGATATTCTACGATTCTACCTGAGAATCGAAAGGTGCGCAATGCGAGCGTTGTCAGATCGATAGTATAAACGCGGCTCCAGGATTGGCTGTTAGAAATCAATGGTGGTTAAGGCCACCGATAATATCGATTATCTTTAGGCCCTGCTGACTGCAATTCCACAATAAACGATATTGAAGAGAGTTTTTGAAAGCGTTTGGTATCAGCCGGAGCTTCAAGTTCTTTTCAGTGAAAATAATAAAAATAAAAGTGTTGTGTACGAATAAAAACAATAATATTAATCCAGAATCGATTTCTTGTGACAGTCCGAACTGGAAAGTTTTGTTTTGGATTCAAGCAAATCCACGCTATAAGTAAGTAGTTAATAGATATTTTATTTTATAATGATTATGGTCGATCGATTACATGTAGAAGTTGATCGTGTAAATGAATCGTTATTTGTACCATTATATTAGGATTTTCGACGGTAAATTGACTTGATGGAACTAACTTTACCATTAATGTATGCGCTAAATTATTGATTTGTAAATACGAGGTGGAATTGAAAAATAATCCATTATGAATTATGTTTATAATGCACACAGTTTTTAAAAATAATGTAAAAGTATAATATACGAGGTTTTGTCATTGAAATACGGCAATTGAATTGAAAAATAATCCATTATGAATTATGTTTGTTTTAATTGCACACAGTTTTTAAATAATGTAAGTAAAAGTATAATATACGAGGTTTTGTCATTGAAATACGGCAAAATTTTTCAAGATTTAAGCAGCAAAGCGAACCAAAATACAGGGTGTTGCTTCAAGTTTTATGTAAACTTATTTAATAAAATAGTTTTATTTATTTAATAAAATAGTTTTATTTACGAGTTGTAGACTAAAATTGGTTATTTTTATTAATTTTTATTTACACTATTCAGTGTAAGTTCTATACTATTTTTTTGAACAGAAATGGATCAGCAAGCGGAACTTTGCGAGACCTATCAACTCAAATGGAATTATTATAATTCGTACATGCATTCATGCATCGCAACGTCACTTTATAACGAATCTTACGCTGATGTGGCCTTAGTTACTATGGATGGACACCAAGTTATGGCGCATCGTTATGTATTGTCCTATAGCAGCCGTTATTTCGCCCAGGTATGAACAAAAATACTTAAATATAATGTTATTTAAAACTGTTATTTTCAAATCACAGTTATAATAATCACAGGTGATACACTGTTACTTGTGAAAAAACATATTTTTTATACTAAAAATAATCTAAAATTAGGAGAAAAATTGAAATATTTGTTAACTATTAGGTTTTAAAATATCAACGAAAAGTAACAACAGCTCTCCCTCTGATGATAGTGATGCCTCCAGAAATCGATTACAAATCCCTAAAAGTCCTACTCAGATACATGTATAGTGGAGAGGCAAAAGTACCCAAAGAGATTCTAAAACAAGTGCTGAGAGGTGGAGACTTATTACAAATCAAGGGACTATTCAGGTAATATCAAATTTTATATTACACTATTTCGTTTTGATTTCTGCCAACGTGATTTGGTTTAAGACCAAAACCCACAGCAGGTAGTCGTTAATATACAATATGTCCCCCTAAGTTGGAACTATATGGACAACTTTTTTATTATCAATTTTAGGGAGAAAAGTTATTCTTCATAAAAAGTACTGCATTATCTAAGCCTATTATACAGTCATGAAATATCAAATTTTTTGTATACGAGGTTTGTCAAAAAATATTAGTTTCACTCAAGAGTGAAGTACCTACCTTAAAATATGACAATATCGAAAAATGTTACTAAAAAAAGTTGATGTTTCTATTTTGAATGAACATTTATCTCTTGTTATTGCGAAACATATAATTATCTTTTGGGTTTTCCATGTTTTTTAATAATTTTGCATTTTGCATTATAAGCATATAGTTTAGTTACAGACACATACCCTGACACCAAGTATTTGGTATATAGGGTCCCGATTATATATAATAATAATAAAAAAGTTTTCCATATGATTCCAACGGGGGACATGTTGTATAACAATAGCTCCTCAGTATCCTACTTGTTTCTTTGAAAAACGAAAAAATAATGCATAATAGAACTGCAATGTTTGGCAGCTAAAGTAATACTTGAGACTAATTCTTTAATTTATTTAAATATACTATTATTTATTTGTGATTTATTTCCAAATTGGTAAGGTATAGAGAAATCTGAACTATATCTTGTGTCATGAACACTATTCTACATTCTTCAAATACACAGTAAAAATTCTCAAATTGATAAAAACAGGTTTACAGGAGTCTACAAATGATATGTTTGGAATATACCTTGGGATTATTTTCTGTGACAAAAAAACATTGTTAGTTTTTCACTGAAATATAGTAAACAAATGTGATTTACATTAAGTGTTCTTTTTAAATTTACAATTTGAAAACATTTAGAATTTAACATCTTTGATAAATGTAAACTGTGAGTTTTAGAAGGACAAATCTGAATTAATTTTTTCTATTTTTTTTTTTAATCAAACCACAATAATGTTTTTATATTATTTATTTCGACGTTTCAGTACCGTTGTCAAGATTAATTAGTAATAGAATAATTTTTGGTCTCTATCTGACACGTCGAAATAAAAAATATAAAAACATTATCGAGGTTTGATCCCCCAAAAAAATAAGGGAATAAGTAATGCCACAAGAAACGTACAGAAGACAAATAATACTCCATGAAATTTCACATTTTCTGTTTTTGTTATGTTTGAGTTGTATTCAGCTTAACATTGAACATTTTCAGAGAAAAAGAAGATGATAAAGGAGAAAAACAAACCCAACAACCCATCCAAAGTCCATCTCCACTCAATAATACCCCAACAATTACACCTGCAACAACTCCCACTCCAGTAGTACCTTCACCACCTCCTTTAATTTCTTGTTCAGCACCTCAGTCTTTGACACCAAAAGTTCCCATCATCAAAAAAACATCTGTAACTAAAAATAGCAGTAGTACAGTTGCAACGACTAGTGTTGCAAAGACACCGATCACCCCTACATTCGTTTTGTTACAAAAACCTCCAGATGTTCAAGCTTTCGGAAATTCCACTACACCAGGTCAAACCGTTTTTAATTTCACTTTATTGCCCACATCCGGTAAAGAGGCTGAAAAGTTGAAAAAGAATACTCCTGACGAAAATGCTGAAGAAGATAATGGAAAGACGGTGGTTAAAACTGAACCTACCAACAATCTGCAATATTTAATGATAAAAGGTATAAATTAAAAATTCTTTACAAATTTATTATTTATTATCTAAATTGTTGTTTGGATAGATGAACCTGTAGATTGGAGTGATGTTGACATGAAGGTTATCGAATGCCAAGAAGTGTTTGAAGAAATTCAAGTTAAATCAGAACCGGAAGATGACAACTCTGAATGCGCTACAGAGGAAGAAAAACTGTTTTCTCCACTTACGTGCGAGTTGTGTACCGAAACTTTTTCTATTCCCAGAGAATGGGTGAGACACGTCCAGACCCACACTGATATGTTACCGGCGAAAAGAAGAAGACGAGATAGTACTGGTGGAAGCGTGAGTTTTGCTTTACTTTATCTTTTTACTAGGTTAGGAAGTGAAGCTCAAAAAATGGCAAAACCTCGCGATTTTTTCGTCCAGCATTGATTTGCTTAAAAATTTGGACTTATTTCACCTTCTAGTTCATTTTCTATATCGTGCCGTTGTACGCTTTTTGTTTTTTCAAGGTGAAAACTACCCCTAATTGTCAAAAATTTTAAAATACCATTGTAAACCTTAAGATGCGTAAAATTTGGCTTGGATTAGTTAAATAATGATTGTAGAAGAATTTCTAAATAAAATTTTAGTTTGTGATTAGAAGTGAGGATTGATGAAATGCAGACATTTATTTAGAACTTAAATAGTGGTAACCAAAAGCAGTTTAAAGTGGTAAAAGAGACCCTTCGCAGGTACACGACCGAAACTACAAGACGAGATGCTAAAGAACCATCCTTTATGTCGATCCAACGTTGCCAAATGAGTAACTGTCGTTCCTGTTAAATTATTTTTGGCGGGGTTGGTAATGTAATTTAAATGGTGTGAATAAATCCGGGGGGTGAATTCTCTTCTTTCCAATATATTATGTTGCGTCTAGTTTTCTCTCGTTACTTATTTGATTTATAAGCACATGTAAATATTTTTTTGAGAAAGGGGAAAGCGTTACTTATTTTATTTATAAGCCCATGTAAATATTTTTTTGAGAAAGGGGAAGGGAAAATTATTGAGATTTATCGCTTCCCGGCCAACTGACACAGATCAAAGTGTAACTATGTATAAAAATATCAGAAAATAAGAAATAAAAAACTAAAACAAAAAACCACAGGTCTAGGTTTCGAGCCTAGGACCTCTGGGTTGTGAGCTCAGTATGCTACCTACTGTGCTAATCTCTTCACATTAAGTCACATCGAAGAGAAGGTTAAAGGCTGCATGGACGCATGCGTAATCGCAAAAGCCACATGTAGCTACTGAATTTGACAAAGTTGGATCGACATATGGGATGGTTCTTTAGCCTCTCGTAACTACAAGTACCGAACTGCTTTAAGTAAAACCAGATGTGATTACATTTTGGGCTTATTTTAACAGGGATGTCACTATTATCGCATATTTAATGTTTTGTTTACTGAGATTGATATATTTGTGCGATATTAATGATTTCTCTAGTCCAGAATGACCTCAGAGTTTCCGGACGTATATCTACCGTATACCAGATGAGGCGCTAATAGGCCTAAATCTGTCTAAAAGTGATATTGTTCTTTCGAATTGGAAACTAAAATGGTTGGTTCTATCTTGAAGATAATATACCGTTTAAATGTAATTCAATGTCCTTCGTGGCATAGAGCCAGAGAAGTAGTTGTTGCTTCTTAGTGAACGGTCTTTGTACCTTGATTTCCAAAGACTCTGTTAGTAGTTTTAAATAGTATTAAATTATTACCCTCAACATTTATAATTTCTAATGTTTCAGCCCTTAAAAATCAACCCTTGCGAGAGCTTAATATAAAAAAATATGTATCCTAAAAAAATGATTTCGTCTTGCATCGATTTGCATAAAAATTCGGGATTAGGCTTATCTCTCCCTCCACTCCAAATTCTATATATTATGCTAATGGGAGCTGATTATTTTTAGGGGGGGTTTATAAAAAATTATAAAAACAACATTGTTAATATGGGTAAAATCTGGTTAGGATTGGTTAAATATTGATTGTTTCATGCTTCAGGATTTAATAGCATATTTCAACCCTTAAAATCAACCCTTGCTAGAGCTTAATATAAAAATACATTTTATTCCCCCCAAAAAAAGATTAATTATCATGGTGATTTAATTCAATAATTCTGTTGTTTAAAATATGTAGTAAGTTTATTTTGCAACTTTTCATCCCGGTGAAAAATTCCAAATTGCGAAAAATCGTTTTTTCATTAAACTCCAAATTGTATTGACTGTGTCCATTCAAGTTAGTACCATATGGGAAACTTTTTTATTGTTAATATTACGAAAAAAAATTATTCTTCATAAAAAGTTCTGCATTATCTTAAACCTATAATACACTCATGAAATATCAAATTTTTTAGTTGTATACGAGGTTTGTCAAAAAATCTGAGTTTCACTCAAGAGTAAAGTACCTACCTTTAAATTTGACAATATCGAAAAATGTTACTAAAAAAAGTTGGATATTTCGAAGCATTAGTATGGGTGAAAATTAAATTTGTTTGTCTCCAACATTAAAATGATGTTAATTTCATAACTTGGTGTTTGAATGTATGTTATTATTTGCAAAATAAATGAATATGCACTTATTCCGCTTTTTAAATGCAAAATTATAAAAAAAAATGGAAAACCTGAAAGATTATCATGTGTTTCGTAATCACAAGAGATAAATGTTCATTCAAAATAGAAACATTAGTAAAAAATAAAATAATCTGAAGTTTCAATTTAAATGAATGTAATTGTATTTGATCGTAGTTTTTAATTCTGATCAACTTTTTACAGTAACATTTTTCGATATTGTCAAATTTAAAGGTACTTTACCCTTGAGTAAAACTCATATTTTTTTGACAAACCTCGTATACAACTAAAAATTTTTATATTTCATGACTGTATTCTAGGTTTTAGATTATGCAGAACTTTTTATGAAGAATAACTTTTCTTCCTAAAATTAATAATAACAAAGTTGTCCATATAATTCCAACTTAGGAAGACATATTGTAGATAATAGATATACTTAATTACATTTTTTTGTTTTTAGGATTCTTATGGAGATGAGACTTTTCCGGAACTGTCTTGCGATCTTTGCCAAAAACCTTTTACAACTCCAGCTGAGTGGGTTAAGCATATCCAAAGTGCTCATACTGAATTTGAATTGCACGTTTCCAACAAACAGAACGCTAAAACCACGCGGGAAACTCAAGAAACAAACACCGAAGTGGAAAAAGGTAAATTCCTTTCGAGTGAATAACAAAAATTCCTTTCCTCTGATTTGGCCCTTTTTCGTCCAATCTGCTTGTCTTTTTAATATCAATTTCTTTTATTATTGATCTGATTGATGTAACTAAATTTTCATATATGTGAATACTCACACTCCAACCGGTATCTCGGGAAATGAGGTGATGATGCGCCTAACAAATTTGAAAGTGGGGATCCAGCAAAGCTAATCGTGCAGTAGACGTTATGCAGTGGACAGCTTGATATTTTTACACTGTTGCATTGTTTCATTTACTCGTGTTATTTAAAGTTGATTTTGTTGTGATCTTACGTTTTGTATTTGTGTATTCTGTTTCAACTCATTTCATGCAAATAATTGTAATATCAAAAAGAAGATATAACTAAATTACCAGTAATTAAGTTTCCCAAGTAGGATCCTTTAAAATGGAAGTCCCTTATATAATTGTATTGTAATGAAATCATAATTTTATTATGTATTGTTTGGTAAATATTATATTTCAATCAAATCATTATTTTTGTTTTCCTTCTATTCTAGACAGTTTTAAATTTTTTGACCTGATTATGGATCTACAAGTGATGCAGAGCTTTTTATCGAGAATAATTGTTTTTGTGAAATGCTCGGTGAAATGTGAGATAAACTTTGGGACACACACATACCTAATCAAAAATCATTCCCTCATCCTTTCAGTAATTAAATTGTTGTGTCAATTATTTGAAACTAAATTTCATACTAAAAAATACCCAACATTACTGTGATCATGCACATATTGACAACATTGTATAAATTTTAATATCTGATGTTCGGGTAAATTCCATCTTCCATACCAGTCTGGCCGAATACGTGCTCTCTCTGCGTACTGGACTGGAAGCTCCGCCTTGTCACGAGATACCAGTTTACCTGTATTTGATTTTTGAGATAATTTTCAATTCAATCAACACACCACTGGATTCGTAAATGCTTAGAACTTTTTCATAGAGAACCGTTTATTTTTTGGTCGTGGACAAATCATACTCGAACAAAAATACTGATACTGAAAAGAAAATGAGGTTCTTGAATAATATTGTCTCTCTTACGCTCAATTTTTTTTTCAGAAAAATTCACAGTTAACTTTTGCAAACTTTGTAATAAAACGTTCCCTTCGAATGCGTCGATGTTGATACACAAAAGATGCCACACCGGAGAAAAACCATTCATTTGCGACTTTTGCCAAAAAACATTTAATGTAAAAAGCAATCTTTTGAGACATTTGAGAACTATCCACAACAAAATCATCAACACAAGTGAACTTGACGTCAAAGAAGACAAAGGGGAATAATTAAAGCAAAAAATAATGCAGGATATCTGTCCAAATAAATAGCGCGCCACTGTGTTGATACTACTTATTTTGGTGGATAATGTACTACGTAGGTATCCCCAGTGCTCGATTTCTAAAAATTGAGGTACCGGAACTCTGTTAAGGGTGGACACACCGGGGGGTCTGGGGGGTATTCCATACCCCCCCAGCAAAAGGGGGGTCCGGGAGCCTTCGGAAAATTTTCAAAATTTCAGTTTAAAATTACGCATTTTTAGGCTGTTTTTACTTCTCAATCAACAATAGTTGATAGTAAGTTAACTCACTGACAAAGAATTTTAACTGTTTTCAAATAATTTAGTTTTTTTACAGAGAGAGGTTCCGGAACGCCGTTCCGCCGCGTTCCGCCTGAAATCGAGCACTGGGTATCCCTAAGTATTATTTTTGATTAAACTGGTTCATATACTTTTATTTGTTTTATTTTATATCGTTATGTCACCTATGTACGTTCGAAAATGCTATTTTTTCCCTTTTTGGGAACCGTTCTTATGCCGGGAGCACTGCAGCCTGTTGGCTTATTGTACCCTATCCCCACATTTATTCCACCCAATTGGCTATTCCTTTACCTTCGATTAGACGATATAGGTCACCTGGATGTGTGCCATATGCTTCAGGCGGCAGATTGGCCTCTCCGACTGCCTCACAGTCAGATAAGATATGGGTTACGGTCTCGGTCTCCATGCCACAAAGTCTGCAGCTGAGATCCCCGTCATACAGCCCCTTTCTATGCAAGTGACCTTTTACCGGGGCATGGCCCGTTAGATAGCTTATTCCTACTGATATTCAGTAGGTCTTGAGCCCGTCTAACACATATTATGTCATCAATGAAGGTCTTACCTAACCTAACCTGCTTTGGAGTGTACCTCCACTGTAGTCTTTGAAATTTGAAAGCACTTAGCTCTCACCGTGTAACGTCGAAATTGGTTTTAGACTGTCATAAAATACTCTCCTCAATAAAGTATTGCTGGTGTGGATCCCTGTCCACTCTGGCATGGGAGGAAACGAGAAGGCAGACTGTCTTGCAAGGGAGAGAGCTTCACGTGTTTCTATTGTACCATAACCTACAATTGGCATCGCGATATGTTTTGCAAAACAAACACTAAATACCTGGACAGCAAGAAGAGCTTTAGACTTCTGGCATAATTTACCAGGATTGGTTCAATCAAGGCTTTTATACATCCTTCGAAGAATGCCTCCAAACAAATGTTAGACTATTTATAGCAGGCATGACCTAGCAGGCAGGCCACTATCATCTGAATCATCATATGCTGAAACTTGGACTGTCGGAAGATCCGACTTGCCGTCTTTGTTTGGAAGATGATGAAACAGCAGAGCATATAATTTGTGCCTGCCCCGCCGCGGCTCGAATCAGGTATCTGATGTTTGGCAGGGTCTTTTTCTCGCCCACTGACCTGAAATATCATTCACCAAATAAACTAATCGACTTTGTTAAGAAGCTGAATTTGTGGAAAAGGTGGAAAATTGAAATGTGCCTTATTTCAAGCTCACGTCAAAACAAGTGAGTAGTTGAGATATCTTAAAGATAAACACCAATAATTGGAAAACATTAATGGATGCGGATGCTAGCAATAATATAAAATGGCTTATAATTATTATATATCGTATCCTTTAACTTCACGATTATGGAATTAAAGTAGGTATAAAGCAGATTTCATATTAATACATAACGTTTATTTTTATAATTTTACTTTTTAAAATTGGTACAACATATTAGTTCTAAAAATAAACATTCACTCACACTGTATGTATTACAGTGAATGTTCAAATAAATCTAAACGCTCACTTTCCTAGTTTTTTTGGCTGCAAAATCTTTTATCAACTCGTAAAGTCTAATGCTTGAAAAAGCACAGAATTTGCCACAAAACTAGACAATCGAGAATCTTCGTCAGAAGTCGAGTTCCTCAGGTAGCTTTTTATTCTTTTTTTAATACGCTGAATGATCTTTCTCCAGATGCATTAGTTGTTATCATACATAGTAGAATGTGGAAAGCCGTGTCCATCTTCGGAAATAATGTTAATTGTTTTTCACGAATGAGTGTATTCCTTGGAGATTGGTAATCTTGTTATCATGAGGTTCTCTTTCTTCATCAAATAAACCTTCAACGAAGCCTTTGAACTGTACACACTCTTCTCCAAAGTCACCATCTATGTCGGTTCGATACTTTTTAGCCACAATAGAAGCTTAGATTTTAGATTGTATTGTTTCAAAAGTCATGTATTTGATTTAAAGTTGCGGTAAGTATTAATTTAAGAAAATGAAATTCTATATTTTTTCTTAATAATTTTTTTTTTATGAAACGCTGCGGCGTGCGGCCCCTTTTTGCTTGCGGCCTAGTTGGCCTAGTGGTAAATCCAGCACTGCCCGGCACCCGCGTTAATTTTACTTTTATGTGGTCTGCCAGTTCATTTAGTTATCTCATACATTCTTCTACCAGACTGTAATATTGCCTTGCTGCTACATAAAGTTAATATGTGAGTATCAGTCATACGATTTTTAATTCTGACACATTCTAGTATAGCATAAATCTCCGCCTGAAATATTGCGGTATGTTTTCCTAGTGAGAAGGAATATCTTGTATTCCTCATTTCACTATTCCCCTTGCTCCTGTCCCTTCCCTAGTCTTTGAAACGTCTGTATACGTATACCAGGTTTCTCGGTAAAATTCACATTCTGATGGCAGCATTAAAGGGATATATCAATGTTTAGGTAGACTCCGTTTCACATAAGGAGAGGCCACGTGAAGTTTGCGAACTGTCTTGCGCAGGAATCAAAGTTAGTTTTCTTTATTTACGTCGCTTCGTAACGACCGTTTCATGCCAATGGCGTTACGAACGATGTTTCATGCCGACAGCTATTTTATTTTTGACATTTGACATTTACTGTCGAATATTTTTGATTTATTAATGTCTTAAGACTTTTAGCTAGTTTATCTGCGAGTGTATTGTGTTTTATTTGATCTAAAACCATTCCACCTAAAAAACTTGTTGGTGTTGTAAGAAAAATTATCCACAGTCAAGGTCACGGCCGACAGATTCTAAATTTGTGTTTACCCACAAAATGTGAATACATTACGCTACTGATTTCAAGTCGAATGTTAATTTTACAATATGGCGCTTAAATATAAATCAAGACGTCCAGTTCATGTCTTACTTTGGTCCAAACGTCCTGGTACGTAAAACGGACGTTTTTAAGACGTCCTTCTTACGACAAGTTTAAAACGCATTTGTAGGGATGTTTTAAAGACGTCTTAAATATGTTGGTGATGTGGACGTTCAACTCTTTTAGCAATTTTTAATGGGGCAAGTCTCCAGCATCACTATATTATTGAGCACTTGAAAGGTAGAGGGCGACACAGACATACACTTTCTATTCATGTCATCCTTTAAGATGAATCAACATTTGGTACTAACCTAACAATGGACTCAGATCAGATAATAAGTAGTTGAATATTATGGAGAAAAGAGAAAAGTCAGGAGAACTATATCTAGAAGTGGGGAGAGTGAAATTTTTCAATAAAACCCGCTTCTAAATCTAAATATAAACACTTTGAAGGTGGGAAGAATATTTCAATAATAGTTATTAGCTAAATTAGTTCAAGAAGAGTGATAAATATAGTATAAGTTTGTGGAATTAGATAAAAGGGCATTATAACATTTATTTTCATCAAGTAAAAAGACGGTATATAAACACGTCCAAAACTGTGTGTCTTGAAGACGTACAAAAATGGATGTCCCAAAGACGTACAAAAATGGATGTCCCAAAGACGCCTTGTTTTGTAACAATGTACGTCCTAAAGACGTCTTCAAAACATATTTTGGATATTAGTGGACATCTTCGAAACGTCATGAACATCGTGAACAAACGTCTTTAAGATGTCTTTGAAACGTGTTTGTGCTATCTGGGTAGTTGACAGTTATAAAACTCTGAACATCAACTTGGACCGATATTGATGTTCAGATATTGTTATGTTCAGCTTCTTCGCGCATACGACTGTAACCTCTAGACTCTAGTGGCTTCATTCTTAATGAAACGGAGTCTACCTACTTATCTAATAAATTGAAAAAATTGTGATTTAAAAAAAATTCAAAACAAAATGTTCAAATCAATACATCTTGCAACCATTTTTGAAATGCTCATTTGACATTCATGCAATGTGTCAGTTGTTTAGTTTAGGTGTAGGAACAACCTGTGAAAAATGCGGATGAGTTTTAATGCGTTCCATCAACGAGTTAAAATTGGACTATCAATCTCGAGTCAGTGTCAAAGTAATTACTAGTTTTTTAATTATATTAACAGAAATAGGTCCAAGTTCAACTGATTCACTTGAATATATGTATATTCTCATAAATAAATGTATATTCTGGTAAACATATGTATTGAAAAATCTCCACGTTTAATTTTATAGACACACTCGGTTTCGTGTAACTCGCAACAAGTTCGTGAAATGCTGGTTTGATCCTAAAAAGCAGAGGATCTTAACGTGAAACAATAGGTGTGTTCTTTTTGACTGAGATCTCAGCTCACTTCAGTTGAAGTGATCTGAGATAAAGTGATGTGAGTAAGCACCAAAAAGAACGACCTACTCAATTGAAACGCGAGATCTGCCGTCACATACGTGAATAAGAGACATAAAACATATAAACATAACCTATCTGGAATCTAGATCTCCAATATCCACGCTTGATTCATCCCCTCCACTTTATTTCCGACTCAAGTCCAACTGATACCCCCTTACATCACATTCAGCATCGGTGAAGGGGGAGGAAAAATCTCAGCTCACTTCGAAGTGAGTAAATCAAAAAGAACGCGCACATTACCGATGTGAGCTGAGATTAACTGAGATCTCAGTCAAAAAGAACACACCTATTATTGATTTATATAATTACGAATAACTTGAATGGAAAAGAAAAATCTGTAAAAGATTATTTTTAATTATTAATAAAAATTCTTACCCCATATGAAGTGTTCACAGCTGGAAGTAGGTACTGTACGAAATTTCTTGAATTATAATGATTGGAAAAAGAGAAAAATTAACTATTTGTCGGACAGTAACAGTGATAAAAGTTTCCGCTATAACTGGAGACTCTGAACGAACGATATGGAGAAGAAAGTTCCCTAAGGAAAAAAGATAATCTGTGAGTAGCCATGAGAGTAAATACGATGAAGGCAATAGCTCTGGTATAAATAAGACAAGTAGTGCACGGTATTTTTATAGACAACATTCCTTCAAGCCTTGACTTTTAGTACTAGAAAAAATTAGGGAAACGGAACATAGGTATTCCTAATTTTTCTTAAAGTACATTGAGAAGACATTGGTTCTTGTATATGTATAACCAAGCATATTAGAAATTCAATAATATTTTGAAAAACAAAAAATTTTCAATTATTCGCCAAATAAAAAACAATACAATAAAAAATCCTGGACAGGGTTATGTAAATGGATTACCAGGATTCACTTTTAGACTATGCAGGAAACATATATGGATCTGTAGAAGGTTTTGACATGACTTTTCTTGCTAAAAAAGGTGGAGTGAGATGAATAGTTTAACGGGGATATATTTAAATAAAAAACTGTCGAGTGCGAGATGGACTTGCTCAAGTAGAATTCCTTACCTTTATCTATATTAAAAACATACATACAAGTGAAGCTAGCCGCAGTTGGATATGAACTCGCGATTTCCCGTTTACTTTAACCATTAACCAACTTAGCCACGGCGACACCTATTTGTTGCTGTATCAATATCGAACAAAAAGGAGGAAAAATCGTAATTTTTAAATATTTATTTTATTGTTGTTAGTATTTGTTGTTATAGCGGTAACAGAAATACATCATGAATGAAGAAATAAAACAATTTAATTTGTTAAAATCTACATTATATTGAAATGAGTTGTGACGCGTTTCGCTAATTGATTTATTTCTTCATTTAGTATGGATATACATCAAGTAGAAGCCTCATCTATTCAAGAAATACATCATCTGTAAAAATTTCAATAGTCTAACTATTGTCTATAAAAAGATCTAACTAACGGTTCATGAGATACAGTCTGGTGACAGACGAACGGTTAACGAAGTCTTAGAAATAGGGTCTGTTTTTTTACCTCTGGGCACGGAACCCTAAGATTGGTTTGAAGACACTTTCATGCATTTTATCAGTCTAGAAAACTAAAAGCATTCCCAAACAATATTGTCACATCAAATTCAGGAGTGTCTGGATGACAAGGATTTTTATTTCAAAGAATGTTACTTGAAAAATGAGTTTTTTTTAAATGTGGTGAAGACTATTATTATTTACCGAGCATCACAATTATTTCGCGAGGGGCTTTGCACCGAGCGGAATAAGATGCGATGTTTATAAATGTCTTCACTACCATGGTGTATATACAATTTTCTCCACTACTAGCCAAATTTAAGAGAAAAATTGAAAATAATTCACAAACGCACCACGAGAAGCGTTAACCCTGTCGTATGACTGACAAGTACACTGTCAGTTTTCGATATATATTATGAACGTACTCGTTATGTCATCAGTCATTTCGTTGAGCGCGAATTTTAAACTAATGGCATTTTTATTCAAATAATTTTATCTTGATAGGTAATTTAAAGCAGCAAATATGTTAAAGACAATCTCCTGGGTATACAAAATTATGCTGCACAAGTTTTTGTTGAACTACTATCTCTGAATTCTCAAAATTTTTGAATTTGTACATTATTGACCTAGGTTAATAATACAAAAAATTATTAACCACCAGTAGAGAAATTCAACATCTTAGTTGGTAATACCGCATCTAAAACACGGGTTTGACATTCACAAAACGTCACTTTAAACACTGGTGCGAAAAGTCACATCTCATTTATCTGCTTCGCTCCACTTGTGCCTCAAAAACTAGTGACTAAAGTAACGTTTTTGACACTTGGTACTTGATATATTATTATGACAAAAAATATAAAATTGAGTGAATAAACATTTCAGTAACGAGCAATACAGAGTCGATATGAAGAACTCACTCACTTGTTAAAACATTGATTTCTGTAAGTTACGAAGAGCAATGGATATGTCCACCATGTAATAAATACCCAGAACAATTTTTGTAAAGTACGCAATATGCATGATGACATTGAACCTATTATAATATCAATGTTACAAATGAAACTATCTGTTTCTAATTAATTCCACAATTTAATAAATAAATAATATAAATTATATGAAAACAAATTGATAATTATAGGCTATTGATAGAAGTAGATTCCACAAAGTGAGGGTCCAAACAGTAAATTGTACTACTACATCGTTTGAGGATGATTTGAAAGATGAACGAGATTATTAAAATGAAGAGTCTATCCAACATTAAAGGTCAGAATCGAAATTTATTGAAAATTGAAGTTCATCAGGCATTTTCTTAAACCATATATGAATGTGAATTCCACTAAACAGTTTGTTAAAAATTTATGGATACATGATGTATATTGAAAAATTCTTAGCCTACTATAGAACCAAACAAAATTTCAATGTCAAAATATTTCACTACTCAACATATTCTCCTCTTAATTGGATACATTTATTACAGCGAACCTGAAACATCTCTAGACCTTTCAAAAAAATGTTTCTTCTCGCTCTGCAAACCAGACCTCCACAGCTTTTATTATCTCCTCGCTGGAAGAAAATTCACGACCTTAAACGACTTTAAACTTTTTTTCAGTTGAGGAAAGTGATGATAGTTGGACGGAGCCAAATCTGATGAATAAGGGGGGTGTTCTAGTAATTCAAACCCTAAATCACGAATTTTTTGCATGGAAACATGATATATTTGTGCAAAAACAAAACACCTTTGGAGAGCTTTCCGCGTGTTTTCTTTTTAATTATTTCCCGTAGAGTGGTCAGTTATGTCGAATAGTAATCTCCGGTTATTGTTCTACCCTTATCCAAAAAATCAATCATGATTACTCCATAGCAATCCCAAAAAACTGAAGCAAGTTCTTTTCCAGCAGATTTTTGGACACGAAACTTCTTAGGTCTTGGAGGACGAGGGACATTGATCACCAAGGGTATTAAGCATATCATCGTAAATCAGCTTACCTCTTAACCCTTTTAAATACAGGTACTTGATGATGGCTCGATACTCCAATTTTTCGATTTTCACAATTTCGGTGGACATCTTTTTTCTTTCAATTTGTTGCGTAACTCTGGTTCACTTTTTTGACTTCCAGCTTCACACTGACACTTCTAATGAGTTATTGTTCGTTGCTATGGTAACGCAATATTTTGTTTATGCAGCTGGTCTAGGCTAACTGGATATCAATACATCCTCGTACATAACGCCAGAGAAAACACGAGAATTCAAATGGGAAATGAAGAGTTTTATTTCTTTGAATCCAAAAATTTGGACATCCCCTATTTATTTGTATTTCATTCAATTTGCATATTATGAAATTAAACAAATTTGAAGTTATTGTCATTACAATGATAAATTAAATTATTCCTCGAATACAAAACAAAATAAATCACTAGAATTGAAAACCTGCATACAACATAAAATGCACTAATGCGTTTTATTATTACCGACTATAAAGCCTATTTTTGAACGCTAGTTAATATCTACATTATTACAAAGAATCGTAAAAGAAAAACTGATTGTTGGACGTTTATATCTTTCAACAATGTTACTTTTGTTTACAGCGATGATATCTATACAGAATGTTAAGTTATGTGGCGCCAATTTAAAGACGTATCTTTGTTTATTGAAAAATATTTTACCCTTTATATTAGTATTTAACCCGATTAGGTTTTAGGAAAAATGTTTTTCAGAATTCAGTAACATTTTGAACTAGTTTTCGAGTATTACCAGGGTCGTGCGATGAAACAGCAGGGCATACTTTGTGTACAGTGATTAGAATAAAACTTGGATAACTAATTGCTTGCACCACATAATCACCTGCTCACCAGCAGAAAGTGCACCATTTGACATTTTCATAAAAATGCATTGTTGCCGGTGTGGGCGATTTGATATTGATGAGAGTATCATTACCCATCAGGCACTGAAAAAACAGGAAAACTACACAAATGGAACAAGAGAATAAAGTGAAAACCACGTGAGATCACTTTAGAGATTATTACCAAAATGGGAATTCAATTCACAATATTCACATTCACTTATACAAAATTTATAAGTGTCAAAAGGGTCGTGAGTTGTCTAATTTTCACATAGCATCTATAAACAATGAAATGACATTTATCAGCATTTAATATTGAAGGCTGTTTTTAATAAGGACAAAGGTGCTGCTTCTATAGGGTGGGTTATTCTGTGCTTGTATTTCCAGCTTATAGGATACGTTTTATTCCACTAGCGTACCATAGCTAAGGAGTAGACTTGTTGTCAAAACCAGTGTCACATTGAAAAATTGACATTGGAGGAGGAGATTGTCTTGAAATTACCGACCAAGACAAAATTATTTGAATAAAAATGTCATTAGTTTAAAATTCGCGCTCAACCAAAAGTTTTCTATTCTGAATCCCTAATATTTTTCATTTTCTATTTGAAATACCTTTAATAGCCACTTGCACCGTCATTATAACACGAGTTTAAAATTTAACTATTAGTTAATTTTAAATTTTGGCTTGCATCGCAATTTAAGCCACGGTTAAACTCTTTTAAGCCACTGTTAAACTAAGCCACCGATTTTGGAGTCTTGAATCGTATATAAACCACATAGACTATGAGCCCATGGGGAAAAAAGTGTCCCGATTTGAAACAGCAGCAAACCCATTCAGAACGATAGCTCCATCGGTTCCATCACTATGGCGTACATTTTCTCCTGTGCAGAAAAGCGCAGTGGAAAACTGAACATTTTACTTTACATTATCAAATGTAACAAACTGCGTACAGTTTCATATCACGATTTCAGGGGGTAGAAAATAAAGAGTTTTTGAAAATTTTCCTATATTTTCCGAACGCTTATTTTTGAATGGAGTCTGGACCGATCTCCTATGATTCTACTATCAAATGTAACAAACGGCATAGTTTCATATCACGGTTTCATGGGGTGAAAAATAAAATGTTCAGTTTTCCACTGCGCTTTTGTGCACAAGAGAAAATGTACGCCATAGTGCTGGAATCGATGATGGCATGATAAACTATCGTTCTGAATGGGCTTGCTGCTGTTTCAAATCGCGACACTTTTTCCCCATGGGCTCATAGTCTATGTGGTTTATATAGTCTAACAGTAGTATGAATTCTAAACTAAAAAACACACAAAACTGATGTGACTAACGTCAAAAAATGACTCGGTGCGTCTAAAAAATGGATTTTTTGGAAGAAGACATTTTCCTTGAGGATGATAGGGATATATTTAAAAACCACAAATCTATGAATATTCAACTGAAATTTTAAGGTAGCACCCTCAAAAGACCCATTTACTGGGAAGATTTGTTTCAGTTATTAGTTTATAAATTGTCAATGTAAAATTATTGAAAACAATTCAAGAGCAAGAGGTTTACGTTTCATGGGCAAATTTTAAATAGAGGAGTTTAAATGGCCAAATGGAGTATATTTGGACAAAAAATCGACTGGCACAGTTATTTTTTTTTGTTAAAATTCTTTTTGAGCATTGAGAGAATAAATTTCTAATCATTTAAAGTATACGCACCACACACAACCACCAGTCATCTAATTTTTTTATATCCGAAATCAAACCTCAAAATATCATTGTCTGACGAGACTGAAATTAGGTGTTAGTACCAACCGATTGTAATTTAGCAAGACTTCCCCAAATTGATAAGTTAATTTTAACCAAGAACCCTTAAATTACGGTGCAAGTTAATGCAATTTATGGCCGTTTGCGCGGGCATTTTAAGGGTCGCTTAAAGCATAAGGTTTCCTTAATTACTTGCACGGCAGTTTAAGTTCCACTTAAAGTAGCTAAGGTATTACTTAAAGTAAGCCGTCGATATTAGAGGCTTCACAGGTCCTTAAATTTAATGTTGTTATTGATAACCTCACTTTTAAACACGTTCATCACATTATATGTCACATTCCAGGCTGATCATGGATATGTTTTTTAAAGATTTTTTTTAGATGATTTAGACGGTCTTGAAATACTGGATTTTGCCCTAATCGAGCATCGTTTTTTTCAGTATTCATCATGTGCTGCGATAATTTGATAAACAAAATGGTTAAGGGTTTAGAAATAAAGGATGGGTTTAATTAAGTTCAGTCGGTGTAAATAATTACATTTTAATCATACCTTAACTTTTAAGCATTACTTAACTTAAGTAAAGCTTAAGAAAAGTCCGCGCAAATGGCCATTAATCGATTATTTAAAATTCAACAGTGTGTTATTTTAAACAGTGAGTTAACGAATGCAAGTGGGCGTAAAAAACCAAAATATTTAATTTTTCTGATTACAATGGATTTGTATTAACAAATAAATAAAAACTTACCAGTAAACCAGCAGTTATGTTCGGCGAATCTTGGTCTTAAAACATCCTGATTTGCAGTAAGATCGAGAGAGGCAGCTATAACGGTAATCAGAAGTGGGATTCCCCAAGCATACACCTCGTACAATCTGAGTCGCAGTCTTTCCTGGCTTTTTTCGGTACTCTGCGGTCGCAAATCTCTGAAACAACATATTTGTTAGTGAAACCTGCATTCCTTTTCATAAAAATGTCTACAGCAATATTTAATCATCTTGTGAAATAAATAAAAATATCACTTGTTGATTCATTTATTGTTGTATAGTATATAGAAAATGTCATCGATGTCTTCTCATTAGAATAGCAAATTCGAGGAAAAGAGGCTATAAAGTTTTCAACGCCTACTAATTTCCGGAATTCAGTTAATAGGAGTTTTTATTTCTAGATTTATATAATTGTATTTATGTCAAAAGTGGATAACAACGATTTTGTCAACCATCCAGATTTTATAACACTGAATTCAAACACATTTCTACAAAAATTTTTAAATGACGTGTGAATCTACTGTATTTAAAAACAATTACTTAAGTTGATGATGAATGCGGAAATCACAAACATCAGATGGAATTACAACAAAAATATGGCACTGTTTTTCAATATTTTTTTAAATGGCCCTACAAAAAAAATGAAAAAAAAATCGAGAAATCACTTGTTTTCAATTATCTCAAAAACAAAAGAAAATATTTGATATTTAATCACGTCAACTGATCCGTTTCAATGAATGCTTAAATCTCAAAACAAATATTACTGGAAATTTTTCACCTTGTGCAGCTTTGTTTCGAATATAAATGTGACAAAGTTTAATGAAATATTTAAACAAATATTAGGGCATTTGAGCATTCGGTTGATCTTGGGCAAATGACGTCGTTACGTCATAAGGTATGGACTTATGATATTTGTCAGTGTGATTGGTCAATTACTGCTATGGAGGAGGCCAAAAACATCCAACGAACAAGAACCAGAGGTTTTAAAACATATGGAAGAAACTGGCATAAAGTTTGTGCGCAGCCAGTAGAGCACGGCGCTTTACAGCAACTAACTGAACTAACAAACCCCGCCTCCCTCTACACAAAAACAAAACTTTTCATTTTTAGTATTATTTCAATTTGAGCTTAGTCGTTGTCATTTGTGAATTTATTTTTATTTAATCTACTCATGGGCCCTTCTGCAAAGAAATTAATTATCTTCATCATTGGTACCTACTATTATCACAACATTTATCATAGGTAAGATAAAAAAGTAGATTTTTAATCCTAGCCGTTTAAGGTTGGGTTTTCGTAATGGAAACATTATTTGTAATTTTATCGTTTTTTGCAGACAAGAACGAAGGATTACCAGAAATTTGTGACCCAAACAAAACAATATGTATGTAGCTGCTAGATATATTTATATCAATGTAATTTAGGATGTTATTGTAGGTAGCTATTACTTATGCTACATTATGTGAAACAGTGCTTTAATATTTTGAACACTGTATTTGTGTGCTTGCTCTGTAACATTGGTGTGTGCTTCAAGATGCAAAATTGTTTAAATGGGTACGTCAATTAAATAACCGCAAAAAATTATACAAATAAGAAGTTTTTTTTTAGTTTCCTGATCTAGATATTAAACGAAGTCATAAATGGTTTGAAATAATGAACTTTACTTATTAAAAATAATAGGTGTTATTTGCGTGAAGATCACTTCCTTGAAAATAATTCCACAGACTCATTTAGATTGACAAAATTTGCACTTCCTATCTAAACTTCAGAGTACAATTTCCATCCCAATTCAGATTCAGGTAGGTATTGACTGTTTTTGTATGTTATTTTGGATATCTTATTGTATGAAAGATGTTGAATTAATAATATTATATTTTCTTACTTGCAAAGGGTTTTTTTATTCTCCTACAGTAATTCCCTATAATATTATTCTAATACAATATTTGCAGCTGAATTGATTTAGCACAATAATGTTATTTCGTAGTCTTTGGAGACTTGACTTGAAAGACTAAAAAACAAATATTGAAGTGCAAAATCATTCTATTGCAAATATTGTACAATATTACGCGTATGCTGAAAGCTTGAAAATTCGAAAAGCGCGCGTCTTGAATGTTAGTTCGTACTAGTAGCCAAGGTAGGCGCTAGTGGTAACTTTGTGACACAAAACACTACACGTTTAACATCTCTCTTATTTATTACTCTATGCAAGAACCTCAGCTGACAATTTTCTTTTGTGGTTAATTTCATTTACTTTTTGAATATTGGTGTAATTTTGAGTTGTTTGTGTAAGTTAGTGGAAGAAATGGAGCTAGGATTTTCAAAGGGTAGTGCAGAAAATCTGTCAAAAGTTGATTTTAGCATAGTGGGCGAGTTTTACTCGTCAAATATTAGTCATAAGCAGAAGTCAGAAATATTAAAACAAAACGGTTAGTAATAAATAATAAGTTATTTTCCAAAATATTTATAAATAGGTATTCACCATAACAAATGTTCCTGGGTTTGCTTAACTTCATTTAAAGCTTTGCCTTTTCGAACAATGATTTTTGTCTGTTTTTATCTCGTGGAGATTGAACGAATATTTTGTTTGTGCAATTTATATTGCTATTTGTGCAAGTTGGTACAAAGCTCTGTACATTTTGAAAACACGAAAGCGAAACAAGTAATCCAAGCAGCAGCAATAACAGAGAAAATATCAATATTGAGGTTAGACGATATGTCAAAATTCAAAAATCAGGGAGGCAAACCTTACAAATCCTACGGAAATAACGGTCTGTCGTTTTCAAGGTCGTAGGCTTTTTGACGTCATGAATTCCGTACAAAGCTCACTCTTGCTTTTCGCACTTTTTATAATTATTTTAGGATATAAATCCAGTTAAAAAAAAAATACTGGGATATTTTTTTTTAAAATACTCCAATTTAAAGCAATATAAGAATTACCGAAAAGGCCCATGATTGTTTCCTTGAATGCGCAGTTTTGCTACAATTTAATAGTTTCTCTACCTCTTACCGTTTTCGAGATCTCAATGATTCTCCTCGAATTTTGAACACACTGTACACTGATATATAATTGAACGTTTTTTAGTAGAAAATTGCGGCATTTTGTATACATACACTGACTCTGGCTTGAAAATAATGTTCAAACGAATTTAAATTAACAGTACGTACGACTTTTGTTACGCCAATTTCCTTCGGTAATTGTAACTTGCCACTATGTCTTTCTTCTGTACCAACAAAGGAAGGAAAAGAAGAAGAATAGATAATTATTATCTAGGAATTTCTTATACAATATGTCCCCCTAACTTATTCTTCATAAAAAGTTCTGCATTAACTAAAACCTAGAATACATTCATCAAATATTAAATTTTTTATGTCATATATCTGGTTTGTCAAAAAATATTAGTTTCACTCAAGAGTATATACCTTTAAATTTGACAATACCAAGAAATGTTACAAAAAAAGTTGATCAGAATTAAAAACTACGGTTAAATATGTACTTCAGATTATTTTATTTTTTACTAATGTTTCTATTTTGAATGAACATTTATATCTTGTTATTACGAAACACATGATAATTTTTTAAGTTTTCCATATTTTTTAATAATTTTGCATTTAAAACGCGAAATAAATACATATTCATTTATTTTGCAAATAATAAAATAAATTCAAACACTAAGTTATAAAATTTAACATCATAATAATGTTAGAAATAAAGAAATTTAATTTTTACTTATACTAATGCCATATCCAACTTTTTTTAGTGACATATTTCGATATTGGCAAATTTAAAGGTACTTTTCTCTTGGGTAAAACTCAGATTTTTTTACAAACCTCGTATACGATTAAAAAATTTTATATTTGATGACTGTATTCTAGGTTGTAGATAATGCAGAACTTTTTATGAAGAATAACATTTTTCCTAAAAATAATAAAAAAGTTTTCCAACTTAAGGGGACATATTGTATACGTCTATATTGCTTTAGGGACATTCTTTATATTAAATCGTGCATATTTATTATATTTTTTCGGGTACTGCTTGTAATACCCGCATAGCGTAATTCGGTTAGAAAAGGTCAAATTTCCCTAAAATATTTGTATTGTAAGACTTGATAGCTATGAAGTGGAACTATCGAAAATTACGATTGTAATGTCACAGCTGTTGTCTACGATTTTCAGAAACATTGTCTTATTGTATGTGCACTATTATCAATGAAATTTTATTTACAATTCATTGTTTTAAATGCTGATAAACCTGAACAGTCTCTAAAGGTTCTATTATATAGGAAGTTAAAAGTTAATGGCACAACATAATATTTGACGCAGTTTCCGCTGCAAGAAATATTTTAATTTAATAGTTTTCAATAGTTTTACGTTAATATTTGAATGCTTATTATAGTTTGGTATTCATTCGAATGTTAAAATAGTCAAATATTCGCAGAGAAACAATTTTAGATTAAGTTTTTAGTTTTTAGCTAATCACACATTTGGACAAATATTTTCAACAATCTTCTCTGCTTCCTGCATAATTACAAATCGTGTCAGTTTGACAGAAACTGTCAAACTGACACTCTTCATAATTATGCAACAAGTTATCGATGTATAACCTGATTATTTTGAAGTACTTATAGTATTACTACTGATAATCATCTACATTTTGTTTTCATTGAATTTGAAAACATTAAATCCTTTTAATTTTAATTAAAAAGTTTTATCTAGCTTAAAACGGAGCTTTCAGGATTGGTGGCTCCTCGCCTATAATGTAAACTAAACCAATTAAAAGATCTTAATACTTTTTTCCTGTGAAACTGAATCTTCGTAGAAGCATTAAGTTACAAGAAATACAATCTGATTAAGTCAGCATAAAAGATTCATAACAAGCATAAATGTATGGCAATCTAGACCACGCAATATAATACCGGGTGGCAAAATGTATTTTAGTCCATTTTAAACGACCGTATATGTCAAGTTTGTACAGCTACTTCCGTTTACGCCAATAATGAGATGCCTTTTTTGAGATATAGGGCAATTTAGTTATTTCATATAGAACTTTAATCTGCCTTTTTTGAAAACATAGAATTTGTGACAGTCTTTCAAATTGTTGTAGATTTTATAATGGTTTCAAATATTTGTTACAAATTTTCTTTACACTTTTTACATTTACTTTCTTATAAATTAAAATGTCTAAAAGAAAAACGAATAAATGAAAAATTAATTAATTCAGGCACTGTAAAAAATGTTGACCATTTACAGCAACACATTAATTCAGCCAATAAAGCTAACACATTAATTATTATTTAGCACTTTTAAGGCAACGAAATATCTTATTCTATTGGCAAATAGATATTAAAGAAATAAACAATTATTTAAAACCGCTCTACCATTTACACGAATTTCAAAAAATGTCACAAATGCTTACTTTTGAAAAAGGACAGGTTTCTAAAAAATAAAAAATATACAGTGCATAAACGGAAATAGTTGTACAAACTTGACAAGTGCCAAAACAAAGTGATTGATTTAAAGAACCAGACCGTGAAATTTTAAATACTTTTTAAGAGAGGGGCATTTAAAATAGGCTTATTTCGAATACTTTTTATGAAAGAGGCATTTAAAATAGACTCAAATACACTTGGCAATAGCACACCCGGTAGTTGTAAAGTAGATACCAAGAATGGGCCAAAGTGAAAAAAATATAAATATATTGATAGATGATTTTCTCTTCTTAAAAATGCTTATCTGTTTTTTTATTCGGCCCCGTGTCAATACACTCTAATCTCGTCAGCTACAACAAAGTTGACAAGTAGATAACATCATCGGATAAAAGACTTGATGTTGATGACTATGATTTAAATCTCACGTAGTCTCTTTTTATGCACCCTTGGATGTAAAATCGTTTTTTGAAAGTAGGGTAGTTTACAACTTGATGAAATGGAATTGATAGCCACGGGCAGCAGGAGGTAGGGTATTCATTTCATTTTCAGTTTAGGATTTTTGGGGTGGAGTATAACAAAGGTGTCCGTCGAAAAGGGACTTTTTTAACTTGGAAAAATAATACAGTACTATGAGGGTGGTTATTTCAGGTAAAATATAAAATGTTATGAAGATTTTGTCTGTAACGCAACATCTGGTAATAAAAAAATGTGTAAATAGACAACCCGATAATTTTACAGACATTGGTGTATTTTGGTTGATTTCAGCAAGATATTTTTGGGCAATAAAAAAAATACGTTGACTGTTTTGAATCTTTTTTACCAAACTATCTGATTGAATGGATACAAAAAAGTTCTTGGCATCTGAATGAAGCCTTTTGCTTTAATGTACCAGATTAAAACTTTCTTAATATTCGTCACGTTTTCACTGTCACGATCTGTTACATTTTTTTACAGTGTCTCCGAACAAAGCACCCCTTTTATCAACACTGAATAAATAGTAGAGGGGAAAAGATATTACAATCTAAAAAGCAGCCTGGAGGAAGTGATTCATTGAAAATGTTTTAAGATGAGAAAATTATATATTCATGTGTACAGGACGATCAAACTTCAAGTGATTCTGGTATTTTTAGTATGGAATCTATTTTTTATCCGTTGGAGTTTTATCCGTTGGAGAACATGCAAATATTTTAGTTAATTGATTTTTTTCGGTAATTTTAAAGCTAGTTGGCCGCTGTCAAGTACCAAAATTTGAAATTGTAGGTATCTACATCAAATTTCAAATAAGCAACATAAAATAGAAAAATATGCACATGTTTTAGCATATTAATTTTCCATTTTTGATTTTAGAGCTGTCAAGTGTCGGGATTAAATAATAATTTGAACTTAGAGACATAAAATACATAATGTAAATATGTACTTCTTTTAGCTAATTTATTTTCATTGGTCATTTGTCCTCTAGTTGACAGTTTAGCATTAACGAAATTTTTTGTCTGTAACCTTTTTTGGGTAATGACATCCAGATTTTTAACGACTCATTTAAAAGCTGTGAATAATTGCCACAAATTCACATTCACCCACAATTACGTCAGAAAAAAAGTTAGAAATACTTCAGGTTAAAATAAGTAATTTAAAGACAATGAAGCTAAATGGTAAATTTAAAATGGTCATATTTGGTTTAAAACGTATCATAAAAAAAGGAAACTATTGCGAAAAGCAGCGGCTAAAAATTGAATGCCCACCTTAGTGCTTCAGAAGTCAATACTTTTTCCTACAGGCCAAAAAAGGGGATTGTTTTTTTTAAAACAATTAATTTTGCCAATTTTCGAAACTTCATCGTTTTTTTCATCAAGTGTCCAATAGGGCGTGAAAGTATTGAGGATCAGTAGGGGTATATATGTCACTTTATACAATAGGATTTTTTTTTCAAACACTCCATGATAAATGACAACCATTTTTTTGCATAAAAACAAAAATAGCAAAAAATAGTTTTTTGGTCCATAATTGTTTTCGGTCATTTGTTAATAGGTTGTTATGGGTCTCAAATTGTCAGTAATTTGTGCCAACTCAATGTTTCCAAGTTTTTCTTACCACTCATTATTTTCCGGATATTTAACTTATACAATTTTGATATCTTTTTGCCCTCCTACTAGGGTGTTCCCCCAACTCCCTTCTAATTTACTTCAATATGATGCGTTTATTTTCAGTAGTAATAGCCCAAGGACATTGATAATTGTTCGAAAAAATCGTATGACAGATTTCGAAAGCTTGTTGCCTACAAGCAACAAGCTTGAGAAAGTTGTCATGAAATTTTTGAGCATTTATCAATGTCCGAGGGTTATTCGGATAGAAAATTTTTTGTTTCAGTATTACAACCAAATCGTGACATTTCGAAATACTTATTAAATATTCGAAATTTCAAAATCGAAATATATCAATATGTATCCATAGCAACGTGAAAATTGCCCATGGTCTGTTATCAGTATAATGTTGACATGATTGGCTGAGATTGTTCATTTGATAAGAAATGAGGAAATTTGATTGGTTTTTGGAATTGTCAGAAAATTTTCAAATTAATTAGCCTACAATTTACCTCCTTGACTGGATTAATTAGCACTGGTGATAATAAAATATCTGCTTTTCACCACTTTCAAAAGTTTTTACTTTTTGTTAAATAAGACGGCTTTAAACTGAACCTTGAGAAATATGTGTTAAGTAATTATTGTGGTTTAAAGTACCTAATGTTTACCTTATGTTCATGAATAGTTAATGGTGCACAAAAGTGGATAGCTACATCGTTACTTTTTATTGTTAGTCATCAGATTCTGTTGGAGGACTAATTCCTCATCTAACTTGGAATAAATTCAAGGATTGGTGTTAATTACCGTAATACCTAATAAAAAGGTATTTGAAAACAGTTGGTGATGTAATAATTAACCATTCTGTATAAGTATTTGTTTTTTTCAGTCTCCGCACATTACAACTTTGATAGATTTCAATCGGATATTTGTAAACTGTATCACACATAAAAATTGTCTACAGATTGAAATACGAAAATTCGGTTCACATATAGCAACACATGATATCTTTCCTTTAAAGAAACATACTTTGTTGTTTCCCACTTTCAGCGACGAAAGATACATTAATTTTCAAAAAGACTGATCGAAAAATTGTTTATGCAGACACGTTCTAAAAATAAAAGAATCACTTGATTTTCACAGAAACCATTTTTCGTCGGTTATATGAAATTTTCCACTAGTTGTAAAATAACAAATCATATTCAACGAGTTGATTTATTATAATATATTACGATTTGTATTAGAGTTGCTATTTTTGTAATTTTAAGAAGTTCGCTTACAGTATAGCCAATGGTGCGTGTGATAATAAAATTGGTTATTGGAATACAAATACTTTTGAAACTTTCACGTCAGAATTTATAACTGGAAATTCCGATTTCAGAAATGTACTTTCAGTAAAAAAAGAAGCGCCTATGACGTAATGATAAGTCATTTTTGCCACTAGTCAGTTGAAGTATATAATATATAATGTCATGAGTTGTAGATACATAAATTGAACACTTCTTCTTCAAGTTAATTATTGTTTCTTAGGTGTTGTCGTTCTTTCAATAATTCAGCTTCAAGTTCCATTAGAAACATCCGACATTTCAACTTCGCAATCACTCTCAGTTAAAAAAGCATTTATTTTAATTACAATAATAAACATTAAAAATAAAAACGCAAGCGTGACTAGCGTGAGTTACCTTTTTACTTTCAAACTGGAAGAACTAGTGAAGAAATCTGTATTGAACAAGTTACAATACATATAGTGTAGCAATTAGCTCAGAACCTCGGATAGTCAAGCAGCCATTAAGGCACTGAGATCTTGTGTAATCAGTTCCAAAATGATGTGAGAATGCCTAGACAAACTCAATGAACTAGGCAAGAACAACATAGTCACCTTACTATGGATTCCAGGACACACTGGAATAGAAGGAAATTAAATAGCAGATGAACTAGCAAAGAAAGGGACTGAAATACCTTTCTGGGGGCCTGAACCCTTTTGCGGAATCAGCTCAAATGTAATATTGGAACAAATAAGTAAAGCCGAGAAAAAGAGAAGATTTGACCATTGGAAAGATCTAGTAGGGCTTATACAATCAAAGTCTCTTTTGGGTGACTACAACCTGCTGAGATCAAAAGAATGCATAAGTCAAAGTAAAACTGCGCTAAGAGTTTTAACAGGGATCCTAACGGGACATTGTCGCCTGAATGGACACCTGAAAAAGCTCAAAATAGTGGAGGAAAAAGAATGCAGATTTTGTGGAATGGAAGAAGAAACCTCCATCCACATACTTTCCAACTGCACAGCACTTCAGAATCCTAGAGCACAGCACCTAGGAGATTACTGGATAGAAGAGGAACATTTGCCTAAGTTGAAGCCTGCAGACATCCTAAAATTCCTCCGGGAAATAGGATTAAAGGAACTACTAGTTTCTGAGACTCTCCTCAGTTACTAAGTAGAAGTAAGGGGGCACATTAGATCTCTTAGGTCTCAGTGAATGTCGCCCAAAAATACACACATACATACATAGCTAAGAACCTTGCTTTGCAGGATCACTTATTTTATTTATAGTACGTTCATAAAAGTTAGGAACTCGCTTCGGAAACAAATATATAAGCAATGTAAGCGAGTCTCTACTGCAGTCCTGTCCCCAGGCATTTGGAGGTCTAGAGCAAACCCTTAGGTAAGGGCGCTCTATTTAATGGGGTACCTTTGTTTCGGTAACGTGTAGGCAAAGGAACCAATCCGTCCGTCCCCATTTTTTAAACAAGGCCTTAATGGCCAACTTCAAAACATTTTTTTACGGTTCCTTAAAATTAGGGTAACTGGGACAAAATATCTCCACATGGAGACGGTGCTGATTCTCTGGTTTCATATACAGTGTATCCAATTATGTCTAATGCCTTAAATACACCGTCATATATTAAATTTTTCGTGTCGTATACAAAGTTTATCGAAAAATATAAATATTATGTAGGGGTTAGTACCTTTAATTCTTACAATATTGACAATCGTTCAAAGATAAATTGATCCATTGCAAACTAAGATACAAAAGTACAAATAATAACAAATTTTGATACTTTTACGAACTTTCTAATCACGAAAATATGATCCCAATAAAAACTACATTGAATCTTACGAGCAAATAAATGTTTGACAGCATTACAATTATAGCAACCGTTGAATGCTAAATATTTCTATCCAGATTTCTGTTAAAATTATCTCCCAAAATAATGACTGTTTCAATTTTCTCCTTACAAGTCATTTATTTTATAAATATATAAATATTAGACATTTCTGGTCATTGATTTGCAGTCATTTCAGATTAAATATCGATCTGTAAACCAATTGCTACTACACCAAATTTTGCAGTGCACAAAAAATTCAATATCCAATGGTTGTACTTTTGGTTTTAGAACATGCAGAGCTTTTTATGTAGAGTAGCTTTTTTTATAAAACTAACAATAAACTTAAATGGGCACAATGTATATTTCAGAGTAACTATTCGAGAATCCTTAAGATGAGCAAGAGCTAGTGAAAAATGCAATTTGAATTTTAGGAAATATATTATAAAAACAAGATTGGTCTGTGAAAATCTGAGTCACTTTTAGTTTATTCTCAATCCAGAAACATTGTGATTTTGTAGACCGGATATATTTCATAAAAAAACTATTAAAAAATTTATAACGTTGTGTAACTCGATTTTAAACATCAACCAGACGTTTGACAGAATTTATATAAATGCCCCTGGTTTAAATAAACCCGACAACGAAAGTAGGTTGCATTCGAATACTGGTGAAAATTTGTATCATGTTGACTGAGATAACATAAAGGAATGGGTTTCGGTACACGTATATAATTTATTATCTTAAAAATATATTTCTAAGCAAACAAAAGTATGTGGATTCATAATTTCTTGATACTAACACGTTCGGTATTTTGTTTAATGTTTTAATTGGTGACATGTTGTATAAAAAGACACGATCAGCTTGTCCTGTAAAATCAAATAAAAAATAATAATAAAATACTTAAATTTGAAATAAGGTGTCGAATTTCTAGAACAAAATCAAATTATCGTTACAGTAACGTGGGCAGAGGGAAAAATACCTATAGAAATAGAGAAAATGAGAGGAAATAAAGTAGGGTTGAAGGTAATAAAAAAAGGGAAAATGGTGAAGGAAAGAGTGGAAGGACAAAAAAAAAGGGGGAATAGGAGAGAGATAAATGGAAAATAATGCTGGTAAAAGGGGAAGGAAAAACAATAAGAGAATGATCAAAAGTGGAAAAAAGTGAAAAATAAAAAAACTGGAAAAATAAGGACGGAAAAAAGAAGGAAGGAAAAAAGAGTACTACAAATTGGAAATAGGAAGGAAAAAGAAAGGGATACAAAAAAGGATATAAACCATGAGCAAGTAGGTAAGAGATGCAGTAAGAATAGAAAAAAAACTGGGAGAAAGTGGAAGAATATAAAAAGAAAAAGAAGGAAGGAGACTGAAAACATAAAGAGTGGAAAATAAAGAGAATAGTGTGATAAAAAGTTGGAAAAAAGACGAAAGGTAGGATGAAAGTAAGTTGATGAAAACGTATTTGATGGAAGACATCCTGAAAAACATGTAAGTCACGTGTATATCCGTGATTTAATCGCAAAATTTAGAGAGACAGGTTCAGTGGCCATTGGCGAATAAAAGAATGAATATCAATTCGTCACTTCTCTGCAATGACAGGACTATCACATGAGTCGGTATGGAAAGTTTTGAAGCTTCATAAATTTCATATAAAATGGAATGACTTCAAGAATTGTCCTATGACGATCCAGACCGAAGAATTCAGTTTTAAGAAATTATGACTGAAAGACTTATGAATGAACTTAGACTATGAAAAATAGTTGTTTTAGTTATTAGTGTACACTTTATATAAATGTTGATCTAAATTAACAACACTGTCGTTATTGGAATGATGAAAATCCACCCCTATTTAAAGAAGACCACAATCAATATTCTGAGAAACTAAATGTTTGGGCAGCGAAATAAAGACATTCTGTGATTGGTCCCTTGTTTATACTGGAGAACACTATTCAGCCCTTAATTGTTAATGAATTGGAGAACCAACAGGATAGCGATAGCTCTAGATGAAAATTTGTTGCACTTCCAGCAAGACGGAGCAACTCCCCATTACGCAGTAGCAGTTAAGGACTATCCAAATAGATGGATTGGAAAGAGAGGTCCCATTGAGTGGCCACCTAGATCACCAGACTTACCGCCACCAGATTTTTTCTGTGGGGTCTCATTAGGTCGAATGTTAATAAAGCTCAATCGACGATTTATGACGAAAAGTTAGTCGAGCAAATCAAGCATTTGCCAACGTTCGCAAGGAGTACGAAAATAGTAGGTGCTATTGTTTACAAAACCATGGAGACCAATTTAAATATTTGCTAAATTAATTAACATTTTTGTAGTTCGACATTTGTTATCAAAGAAATGTTTCTGCTCTATTGTTACACCCTGTATAATTATAGCTAATACCGTTGGAAAGCCTTTTCTACGAGATTTCCAGTAACGTATCACAAGTAGGGGGTTGTCATTTAAATTGTTGTAGGTGGGTATAGGGGGTTAGTGGGGGTACGTCGTCTCATGTCATTTTAGCTCCCCCTTTCTGAATTTTTTTTCATCTCTTTTCGTTCACGAGGTACAGCCTATTGTAAGTTTTAAAATTGACACTCTGTAGAATCTTTCTTGACATATTAACCGACTTTGATGGATAGTTTCATCATGTCGGTTTTATTACACACACATATGTTTTGAATAAAAAAAGCGATTGACGTAGTCGCGTGCTTACTACTGTAAATTAGACGAGCTCATTAAACCACGGAGACAGGAAACTGAGACCATTTTTTTTTTCAATCATAGTCTGGCTCAACGAACAAGTCTTTATTGTAGGCCACGTCTTCTCATATCATAATATGATGGATACTGTATTCTATTAAGTTGGGAATATTATTTTAATTAATTTACACAAAAGGATAGTTTATTTTTAATTTTTGATTGATAGCTGTGTACAGTAAGAACAGTATAAGTGGGGCATTGAATATGTGTGAATTGAAATAAAAGTTCGTTAATAAAAATACCTAGTTTTTCACCAGTTTGTAGCGCTTAAAACGACTGTTTACGCCAAGAGTACAAAAGCGATAAAAAAAGTGCCATAACGTTAACTTCTATACACGCTTTTCATAAGCCTTTGACTTTGGGAACAAACGTGACTGGATCAAAAATTCACATTAGTCAACCAATCAATTGCATTTTCAATATTTACATTGCGAAATAAACCTAAAATATACAGATTTCATATTTGCAATATTGCCAGATTTGATGTTTCTTGTACATTATTAGTAACTTCTATTTTTCAAATTCATCACGCGGTGTATTCAGTCATTATTGGAATCTCCTATTCAATACAAGTTCAACTATATGTAACACTTACGATTTTATTTAGAATAAATGGTCTTAAATACATAAAACAGTGCAAAATATGTAGATTTGAAGCAAATTTAAATGTATAATACTGTGATTTTGTTAATTGGTCCATTCTTTATCGAAGGAAATTTCACGTCAGATAAATAACAACTTCTACTTATAAATTAAATTGCACCCAGGGACGTATATAAGGGAAGGGGGTTGGGGGTTCAAACCCTCCCCATAGAAAATACAATGAAGGTACAATATTTTTTATTAGCATACTGCCGCAATATGAGTATTCATCGGGATGTGGCTATAGAAATAGATTCCTCAACAATTGTGAATAATTTAGCTGAAGAGGTTAAATTTTCTTTTGTGAGATTGATTTTCGGCTGGTATAGGCGAAGAACTTAGAAGAATGGCGACTCGGAACAGTGTAACACTGGAGTGGGTCCCAGGTCACAAAGGAATCGATGGCAATGAAAAAGCTGACGAACTTGCAAGAGCAGGATCGTCAACACTGATGAACGGACCCGAACCATCTGTGGGCATCCCCAGATGCTCCACTAGGTCATGGTTAAAAGGGTGGGTAAAAGAACAATCCATAAAACTCTGGAAGAATACGCCCAGGCAAACACATATGGGAAGAAATTTATAAAAGAACCATCAGAAAAAGTAACAAAAGAACTGCTCTCAATGAGCAGGAACAAACTTCGTACCATAACGGGGCTTCTTAAGGGGGACTTTCCCACAAAGGAGCACCTGAACAAAATAGGGCTGTATAACGGAGACCTCACATGCAGGAGATGCAAAAAGAACACTGAAACAGCTCTGCACATATTATGCAACTGTGAGACGCTGGACCACAGGGGGCAAAAACTAAATGGAAGACCCCAAATGACTCCAGAAGGCTTCTACAACCAACCAGTAAAGAACCTGTATGAGCTAATACAGGGAATGGATTGGCTGAATAGGCTGTAGTCAGAATGTTGGGAGAATCCACAATAAGCCCAAGAGGCTGAGGTGGTGCCAGCGAAGGGGTGGCTCCTTTAAAAAATATATATACATGGTTATAACCGAAGGGGGCAAAACGAAAAACGATGTTTAAGAATACAACAAATAATTCAAAAAAATCTTAACATTATTTCTTGAACTTGAAAAATTGCTTTAGGTCGTGGCACTCGATTTTTTTTGCCTTAGGCGGCGTCTTCAATAAAGCTTTCCCCTTCTAAACCTATCAGATGAAAAAAACCAAAACCCTACCCATGTAAAAGCTATAGCTACGTGACTTATCCTAAAGATTTTTTTTATTGGGAATATTGGAAAAAATTCAGTTCACAAATAGGCCTTTTATGTATTTTAGACCTTCCAGCCTACATAAAATCATAAGTGATACATATGGTTGAAGTCGTATTGAATAGGAGATTCCAGTAATGACTGAACATACAGGGTGATGAATTTGAAAAAGCCAAGTTTCTAATAATACAAGATAAACGCGCCTTTCTAGTGAACGGGAGATCGCGAGTTTAAATCGCCATGCCGCCATAGTTATTTTTCTTCAATTTGTTATATACTGAGCTAAGCTATAAATATGAATCACAAGAGTAAAATCAATCAGCTGAATGAATTATATTAACTTCACTTTATGTATGTTTTGATAGATAATGGCACGGAACCCTTCGTGCGCGAGTTCGATTCGCACTTGGCTGGTTATTTATCTCAATATTATTCTGTACATTTTCCAATTCAGTAATTATGCAATAATTAGTTGTAATTCATTGAAGAAGTTTAATTAAAATATTCCAAATTACTATTTTGATAAGAATGTAGAAAAAATATTGTGTGCAACAAATCCATAGAGTGGTACATTTTTTCGAAATCTGTCTGTCATAAAATTTGTTCGAACAATTATCAATGTCCTTGGGTTATTACTACTGAAAATTCCACACATGTGATTTTTAACCAATCAGAACGTGTATTTCTGACAGATCTCCATCGCAACGGACACATTTTAGTGTAAATTTTTTCAACAGCGAATTATACTGGAAATTTTTTTGACGCTTATATTCATTCATTCATTCATTCAAACGTTTGGGTTGTGCTCAACAGCCCGGGCACTTGACCTAAGTCATTGTACCATTCCCAATGTTATCTACTTCCACTCCAAAAGTTTCGTGTCCTCTATATAGGCCACTAGCTTATTTGGGGCGATTTTAAGTAGTTCTGATGGTTGTATAGTTTCCTTTCCAAAATGCTTCTGTCTGAGTCCTTCTAAGTTCTTACATGAGCAGAATATATGAATAGGTGTTTCATCCCTTGGTTCGCACTTCCTACAGAAAGGTTCACTGACTATTCCCATTCTGTACAAATGTTTCCTTAGAGTGCAATGTCCAGTAACCAGGTCGGTTACTGTCTTCAAGTGTCTCTTGCTCAGTTTCAATAAACTGGTTGAGAGTTCTTTGTTTACCTTTTTCAGTAGACTTTTTGTGTGAAGATGACCTTCTGTCAACCTCCATTTATTTTGGTGTTCTTTGTCTAGCCAGTTCCGGATTTCCCCTCTTATGTAATCCTTTGTGATTCCACAGAACGGTTCCGGACCTATAAAGTCTCCTTTAGAGCCTTGTTTAGCTAGCTGGTCCGCCAATTCATTACCAGCAGTCCCTTCATGTCCCGGCACCCATACTAGAGACACTGTGTTGTCTCTTGCCAGCTTATTAAGGGACTCTTTGCAGTTTTTAACCAGTCTAGATTTCGTGGTAGGATTGCTGATAGCCTTCAGCAATGCCTGGCTATCAGTGAATATTTTTATTCTTTGTCCGGTATAACCCCTCTTGATATTTTCATCAATACAGGCTATAGCAGCAATTGTTTCTGCCTGGAATACAGACGTGTATCTACCAAGGCTGAAGAACATTTTCTTCCTAGGTCCATTTATACCAGCCCCAGTGCCATGGTTGGTTTTAGATCCATCAGTGAACCAGCTGATATCCCCGGGATTTCCCGAGTGCATCACCTGTTGCCTAGATGGAATGATAATATTCACTCGCTCAGTGAATATATTCTCTGGTATCATACTATCCAGACCCATCTGAAAGTTTGGTTCGTCTAGTATTGTCCCAGTTATATCGGTATGTCCCCCACGAACATTGTTCGGGGTCCACATGCCTCCCGATTTCAGTCTAAGAATCGCCATCATCGCCTCTGCCCTAACAAAAAGTTCCAGAGGAGGGAGGCCTATAAGGGCTTCCATTGATGACGTGCCCGTGCTGTTCATTGCCCCGGTAATACCGAGGAGAGCTTGTCTTTGGATTGTAGCCAATGTGTTCTCTACTGAGGACACTTCTGTCCTTCTCCACCAGACTACCGTTCCATAGGTGACCGTATGCCTTTTGACGCTTATAATGACAGAATATTTTTTTCGACAATCTAATTTTTATTTTTACACATGATAATTTTGATTCATTTTAACTACAAGCTTAGATGTTTTCTAAAATCTATGGACCATTATGATTAATGATTAGGTACATTAAAAACGCAATTATTATAATATACTATGGCAGGTTGATTGGAAGTTGCTTGTTCTTGATTTAGAAATTCTTGGATTGTCTTTGCAGTTGCAGTTGAAGCAGACCTCCTTGCGGCGTCAATTATTTCCTGATGATGGCCCAAGTCAATTTGCAGATATGGAGTGACTGCTAATGCCCTGTTATTTTAATTAATTGTTCTCCAATTTTCGTTTTGGCTAAACATCGGCTTGACATCGATTAAAATCACTGATGCCACCGATTTGAACCTGGAAGATATTGTATTTTGACCAAACGGGTTGTTCTTGTACCAGCCTTTGGAATTGGAGTGCTGCCAGTTTGGATTTGGAGTTGAAAATAAACGATTCGTTTTGATGAGTTGGTCTCGCTTGCTTATTAGTTTTTTGAACAGTCTTACTGGGCATAATTCTTCTTCTTTTTGAACCGCCTTGGGTGGTCTTGGAGAAAACCGGGTTATACTCAATGCGTACTGTTGGTTCCCCTTGATTGTCAATTTCCTCCACAAAATATTCTATTGTTGCTGCCGCTCCTTCATTTCCTCTCCAGGCCAATTCATGAGCAGCAATGTGAAAGAAGTTTCTTTACAATCCTTCCGGAGTGTTTTCGTCCCAAAGCTCAATAATCTTTTTCAATTCGTCTGCTGATAGTGCGGATGAACTTGCCTTTCTCTTGGTTGGATTTATTTGTAGCTTCCGACGCTTAGCATTTTTTGCAGCTTATGTGTTGACAAATTCTATGTCAGAGAATGGATTAAATTTGCGATTATAACTTTCGAATTTTCGAAAAAATATTTCCTGCAACTGCTTAGCTGTAGAGTTCCACAAACTTTGATAACACTCTCCTTGTAATCTTCGGAGTTCTTTTTTCGCATGTTGAAGGCATAGTCTTCAAGAATAAGAGCCAGTTCTTCCACAGATATAACCGCTCTGTCGAAATCATACGCTATATAATATTTTCTTTACTATCTTGACCGAAGCGAGACATTTTTCTACGTCGTGCTGTTTTTGACAAGAACAAAACAAAAATAATTTCTAGCTTAGAGTTTCACTGAGTTGCCATAATCAAGTCGACAAAAACTTCTATGTTTTGCAAGTACTTGATGAAGACGAAAATTGATGTTGTTGGAAATAAACACATTTGGTGTGGAATTTTCTTTACGAATAACACACGAGGTAAAATCAAATCCGGAAATTTTTTGACCTCTAGTGGTATTACTAGTGAAAATTTTTTAGTGGAATTACTGTTCAATCATATTTATGGGTCGGTTTAAACCACTATTGGTACGCCACTGTTTGATACTGACGTTAATATTTTCCAATTGACGATTCCACGAAACTGCATACGTTCTGGGATGTATATTGTAACTCATTCGGGTAGATAGAAGTAATAGTAGTGAATAGCCACATTACGTGACTTAAACGAGAAATAAAAAAAATTCTTAAGTACATTCCTGTAAGAATATTGTGCAATTAAAGAGAGAAAGAGAGAGAGAGCACGTAACTGGTAGATTATAATACTGAAAAAAACATGATTACTGTAGAAATACTGGTTAAGATTTTCACTGAAAGATAAACACCATGTGCAGTGTAGAGTTAATAATCTAAAAAGTTCTAAAGGGTTAACTGAAGATAAATTTATCGCCAACATTAACATATTTATAAGAAAAAAAAGTTTTTGACAGCGACAAACGAAGCTCAATAACAATTAACCGAATTAAAATAATTCCAACGTAACGGACACTTAATATAATCGATTTTAAATTTTAAATGAACATCCTGCGTCGAATTTTTTGCATAAGGCAATCGATTTGATCTCGATCGTCCGCGGCTGTCTGAGATACCATACTTGGCGCCCAACGATTATAAACCCTACAGGATTGCTTATTCGCTTGAATCTTTCGTCGGTGCTTACGTCACCAGTGGACCTCGACCGATTTAAAATATACTGCAATCGTTAATATTTTCCACTTTTTTCTAGTTGATTTGCAAAAAATAATAATAAATTAATTTTTTTTGGTGATATGTTATTTTAAAAAGTTATATTTAGTTGTATAAGTAGTTATAAAATATAAATAGACGTTTGAAACAATAACTTTGAATTGAAGAAACTTGCTTATAATTTATTTTGCACAGAAACAGAAGCAAATCTACGAGATGTCATTATGGGTTAATTGATGGGTAAACTCAGAATTATATATTTTTCTTCTTATGGGGAAAATAAAATAGACGCCTCATGCACTAATAAAAAATTTATTAATTAACAATTTTTTAAAACCTGTATCATCTCTTGTGGTACTCACACATTTTTTCTTTAAACATTTTTTTCCTAATACTTGTTCGAAGTTTACAAAGGTGGATTCATGCAAGCAAAAATTAAAACTTACATTACTTTAAAACTAAAACTAAGAACTTATAAAACCATGTAATGTAGATGTTTATGCCAGAAACTGAGAAGCTAAGGCATTCTTTTTAGTTTTAGCTTATATCTTAATTTCTTATTTTTTTGCATGATCATTTACATTACATGGTTCTCTGTTCTAAGTTTTAGTTTCAAATTAATTTTAATTTTTGCTTGCATGGGGAAATGTATAAATTGAAACGCGAATCCAAAAATTTTGTATTTACACTGAAATAATGTGCTTCCGTATTTATAGACTTTCTTGATTGACAATTATTAATAAACAACACCTTCAAAATTGAAAAAACGGATAAAATATCGTCAAAACACACTTTGTAAACAAACGATAAACCATAAAATTAAAAAGGCTAGGTCCAGTGATGACGTATTCGTCCGACTTGAGCGAGGCGAACACAGAGTTGAATGGAAATAAGCAATCCTGTAGGGTGTATAATCGTTGCTTGGCGCCAAGGTCGTCTAAACCCGATTTAATTAAAGAGAGACAGTTCAAAAATAGTACAGTGCAGTTTACAATATTTATTTTTTTTCACTACTATCTGTGAAGTTGACAATTATTTCTTTTTCTAGCCAACTGAGAAGTTGAATTTCTCTATTAGTGGTTAATAATAGAAAATTATTAACCACTAATAGGTCAATAATAGACAATTTCAAAAAATTTGAGTATTCAGGGATAGTAGTTCAACAAAAACTTGTGCAACATAATTTTGTATACTACCAGGAGATTGTCTTTAACATATTTGCTGCTTGAAATTACCTATCAAGATAAAATTATTTGAATAAAAATGCCATTAGTTCAATATTCGTGCTCAACTGAAAATGACTGATGACATAACGAGTACGTTCATAATATATCGAAAACTGGCAGTGTCCTTGTTAGTCAAACGACAGAGTAAACGCTTCTCGTGGTGCGTTTGTGAATTATTGTTAATTTTTCTGTTAAATTTGGCTAGTAGTGGAAAAAATTGTATATACACCATGGTGTTGAAGATATTTATAAAACTCGCACGAAAAAATCTTGGTGCTTGGTCAATAATAATAGTCTTCACCACCTTACGACCCACATATTGGTCGTAGGACGTAGGACATATATCTTAATAGGGTACAAGCATAAATTTTGCTATTGGCGGTAATTGACGCTTTATCAGGTCTCTTAATACCTTGCATGCCTATTTTTTGAAAAAAATATGACTTTGAAATTTGAATATCCGCCAAAACGCGCTTTACGTCATAAAGATGGCTGCCCCATGGTGTGACGTCATTTGCTTACGTTCTTATTCGTGTATCACGCTCTGAGTTTTTGTGACCTTATTTGTTTCTGAAAGCTTTAAAAATGGATAAAGCCAAAAAAACTTTGTATTCCAAGTATTGCATTGCTCCAGTGTGTAAATCAACGTCTATTGAAACTTCAGACAAAATATTTGTTACTTTACCTGGCGCAAGCAAAAATACACTTAAGAGAAAGGCATTACTTTTGTTTGTGAAGACCATTTTATGTAAGTACCTACTTCTATGCTGGTAATTTTTATTCTTAAATAGTTTGAGGTTATTTACCTATGTAAACCTTCGCTAGCTATATCTTTACTCACAAAATATGAAAGAATCGTCACTGATCACTGAACTAGTAAATGAAATATATTCTTCCTAAAGTTTTAAAATATCCTCGGAAATATCGAATATTTATGTCCACTTTCCACTTTACGTTGACTTTTAGAAATACAAAAAAGCACACACAAACACGTAATGGTCTCAAATAAACATATAAATGATATTTTTACGTCGATGAAGCAATTAATAGTTGATTAAAATAAAATATAAACCATCAACTACACATAACCTAATGCACTACCGGTCTTATTGACATAAGTAAACACAAGAGATATGACATCACACGTATCATTGGTAGCGTTCGGAAATCCCCGCGTTGTGGTCGAAAAGTGCAAGTGCAAATTTGGGATTAATTTCCAATGGAAACTGGTTTATTTTCTATTATTAGTAATTTTTGATATCATATTTACTATTATAAATTAATATCCAAGCAAAATATGAAATATATATCACGGAGTCCTGCGAACCACATGGGGCATACAAATTCAAATGAGGACGTGTGACGGAAAAATAGCATTAAGACAGTGAACGTGTTAATAATTATACTGCAGTCTCACGCTATTTGAATCAACTTTATAAGAAATTTATTGTTTGTAATTATTATTTATTCATTTATCTTTCTTATTTGCCTAGCTCAGTAGGATTCTTTATTTCTATCATTTACTTTCCTTTCATTATAATTTTAATAAACTGGATATCATTATTATCAGCTCCAAGCAGAATTTATTCAAAAATTTAGGAAAAAGATTGAGGGTCGGTATATTTTCGATTAGGGACATATAATACTCCATTTCGGAAAAATGTTATGTTTGTGTCTTCACTTTTCCGGACTAAATAGATGCAAATAATTGAAGGACAGTTTTATGCACTCTAAATGTAGAAAATTATTATAACAAAAGAAAAAATATTTAGTTCGATTTGTATAAAAGTTAATGATTTAATGTTAATAAATCTACGCCCATTAAATTATCAATTTCATTTAATTTTAATTCATTTTTTATTGAGATCTAAACAAACGACCCATTTGATTTCTCTGTCAATGTCAACATTAAATGGTCTAGACATTTAAAAGGATAATTTGTCATAATTCATACCGAAAGAGTCAAGTAAAACCATGTGCGATTAATGCAACTTTTATGTCAACGTTTGCAATTTATTATCACACCAGCTGCAGATTGTGCATAATATAAAAAATATATACAAAGAATTGTGTTTTTTCGTAAAAATGGGTCTCGTTTTTAGAGGGCATGTACAGTGCTATTCAGAAGTAAATTATTAATAATTTATAACTATTATTATATTTGAAAGTGAGAAAAATAAGTAACAGGTAAAATAAACGAGACCAAGGCTTTGTCCGCAAGAACAAGATCAAGACAATCCGAGTACAAGCCTAAATTTTGCTATTGGTGGGAACTGACGCTTTATCAGGTCTCCTAACACCTTGCATGCCTATTTTTTCCAAAAAATATGAACTTTATTTTTAAAACGACTTTAAAAATCATAAAATTTGAAAGTCCGCCAAAACGCGCTTTACGTCATAAAGATGGCTGCCCCATGGTGTGACGTCATTTGCTTACGTTCTTATTCGTGTATCACGCTCTGAGTTTTTGTGACCTTATTTGTTTCTGAAAGCTTTAAAAATGGATAAAGCCAAAAAAACTTTATATTTCAAGTATTGCATTGTTCCAGTGTGTAAATCAACGTCTAATAATAGATTTACGTAATATTTGTTACTGTACCTGGTAGCGCAAGCAAAAGAGAAGGGCATTACTTTTGTTTGTGAACACAATTTTAATGTAGGTACCTACTTCTATGCTGGTAATTTTTATTCTTAAATAGTTTGAGGTTATGTAACTATCTGTCTAGGAATCAACCATAAAAACATAATTTTCTTACGACCACACATTGAAATATGGTATATTATAAAAATAAAGCATAGTTTAAATCGTACTTACGATAGTGCTTTAACTACTCTTATTTCCTCTGCATTAAAGCAGCTGTTTGACTTCATAAATTCAAGCAGCATAAATGAGTCTACTTTGGGCAAATTATCAGTTTATGCTTTTACAAAACCTTCGCTAGCCATATCTTTACTCACAAAATATGAAAGAATCGTCACTGAACACTGAACTAGTAAATAAAATATATTCTTCCTAAAGTTTTAAAATATCCTCGGAAATATCGAATATTTATGTGCACTTTCCACTTTACGTTGACTTTTAGAAATAAATAAAAGCACACACAAACACGTAATGGTCTCAAACAAACATATAAATGATGAAGCAATTAATAGTTGATTAAAATACAATATAAACACACAACTACACATAACCTAATGCAATACCGGCCATATTGACATAAGTAAACACAAGAGATATGACATCACACGTATCATCGGTAGCGTTCGGAAATCCTCGGATTGTGGTCGAAAAGTGCATTGAAATTTGAATTTTATTTTAAAATATGGGAGTAATTTCCAATGGAAACTGGTTTATTTCCTATTATTAGTAATTTTTTTATATCATATTTACTATTATAAATTAATATCCAAGCAAAATATGAAGTATACGTGTACTCTATTGGTCTTGCTCACTACTCAGTTTCCAAATTTCAGTCGTTTATGTATAATCGTTAGGTATAATGATGAGAGAGACGGGAAGGAACTTTTGAATAGCACTGTATGTATAGAGCATGCTAAGATATATGAGGAAATGCAAAGCTCTGATAACCTCGAGGAATGTTCGCTATTGATCAGAGCTTGGCTTAAGTTGAATATGAAATGCCAAGAAATTATTTTAACCTAGCACGAAAAAAAATTATATTTAAATTTTACTTACCATTTTTTTAATTTTTGATAGAATTATTCCAATTTATTATCATAATTGAATACATTCCATTTTTCATTAATAATATAAAAAATTAGGAAAGGAAATTAAAAATTTGATAAAAATATTATGTATTCAAAATACTAATCACCGGAAATATTCACATTTCTATGTAGGTAGATATTGTTGATGTGTTTTACATGAAAAAGACAATTTTAATAAATCGATTTATGAATTTATTAATGGCTCGGAACTGGAATAATTATTGTAAGTTATTATTGTAGTTTATATTTATTCAATAATATTTTAACCCTCCCTGTTTCGACGATACACAACCTTGCTTCATCTGTTACACCAGGAGATTTTCTACAATATCTTATTCTCGATGCACACGGGCGATTTTAAACGCCAAGTTCGCTGCGAGCTCGCCGCAATATTTTCTCGCGCGCGGTAGCAGACCAAAGGATCAAATGGTGCGGTTCACATGTAGGCGAGTTCGCAGCGAATTTGCCGCGTGCACGCTGTTATCCGCCGCAGCTCGCCAGGGACTGCTACTTCACAACGATGTCGCGGCGAAAGTTCCTACTAGTTCCTCGTCCGGCGGATAAGCACTAAGCAGTACGTTTGGAAACATTGGGCAGTTCACACGTCTCGCGGGTCTCTTGCGCTCGCGTCTGAAAATTATCAGTGGTGTGTTTTAGTTTTGGGTAGTGAGATGGATTCCACCGGTTTTGATGCCGACATTTTCATTGAGGCTGTAAAGAACCGTCCTGTAATATGGAATTTTTATTCTAAAGTAATTAAAGAATTTTAATGGATGTTCTCGCAAATCACTAACCAACATAACAAAAGCCCCCTTTAGAAGTCTAGCACTCACGAGAGGATGAACCCAATATTTCCTTTTTGACTTCTTGTACAAGTTATGGTATGTTAAGTACGCCACTGCAACACGTCTTGATACATCCATGCTTGAAGTAGACAACGTACTGAAGGTTCGTATTTGCGATCTCTCCGAAAAAAGCTCGCCCGTGTGCATTTTGGAGCGGGGTGTTCGCGGCGAGAACGCCGCGTGAACACTACGAACACGCCGTGAATCAACTCGCCCGTGTGTATGAAGCCTTACAGCGCACTATGTTCACACTTATTCACCTAGTTATAGAGGTAGCAGCTAAAAGAACGCAGATCAGAGTCGTCAGAGGAGGCATAGGGAGGAAAATTCTTGGAACAAACAGTGCCATCAAGTCATTGTATCAGCACGAAGATGTTTTGGAACTGTCTAGGCAAACAAAAAGAACAACTCAGTCATAGCACGAGCTAGTTAGAAAGGCAGTTGATATTCTTATAGAACTTGAACTATTTTGCGGTTTGGACCCTAATACCAACAGGGTGGAGCTAAAAATAAATGAAGAGTATATCCCTAGAAAGGCTTTCTGAAATGTATCTTAGAACTTTAACCACAAGCATTAGAAAAAACAAACTGAGAATCCTCAGTGATGTACTCACTCACAGTGCATTGTAAACACAATCAACAGCTGTGGCGTTATATTCGTCGAATTAATATCGCTTTTGCCAGGAAAAGGAAAAAACACCCCTACACTTACTATCTCATTGTAGATATCCTCCACCTGCGACTCTCCAAGTAGGAGAAGGAGAAATCCCCTACTTGCAATTCCAACAGATCCTGCACTTCAAAGAAGGAAAATGAGTGGGGGTTGTGTTGTAACGAGTACAGAAGGGGGCACAAGAGACCTAGGTGATTGCAGTGATGTAGCACCCCTCTTAATTCATAAATTCCACGCACTATGCGGTACATATATGCATTTCTTTGGAATGTCTGTAGCTTAAACGACTTGACAGATTTTAACATATGGGGTATCATTAGATTCGCCTTAATTGGGGGAGTGAAATGACATAGGGTATAAAATTTCAATACAACGACCGAGAAAAATAAATAAAATAAACAGCCAACTATATAATTCTAAATCTAAACAATGACTGTTTGTTCGTATTTTATACGCTACTGTTCATGCAATTACGATAAAATGTTTATAACTTATTGCTTGTATTTGCGAGAATGTTATAACATGGACGTTTTTATCCCAGTGGCGTACCATATCTAAGTGGTACAAAAAATAATGACTTTTTTTTTCAATGGATCAAGCTGTATCTTATTTCAAGTTCGTGAAGCCTATATTTTCCGGAATTGAAAAATATACCATATTATTCTTACAGCTTAAGCAATAGGGTATAGTATAACTAATGTTAATGTGATGACCTTGAATTGTATTACAAATTTTATGCACGTTAATTTTAATCCACTATATTAATTTGAATTACATTTGAAAAGCATTATTTCACAATATTCGAATTTATAAAACAATTTTATGCACGCCATTTGGCGGCTTTTTCCTCCAAAGGGATTAAAAATATGGGTCATCACATTAACAATAGATACACTATACAAGCATAAATTTTGCTATTGGTGGGAATTGACGCTTTATCAGGTCTCCTAACACCTTGCATACCTATTTTTTCAAAAAAATTTAAACTTTACTTTAAAAACGACTTTAAAAATCATAAAATTTGAAAGTCTGCCAAAACGCGCTTTACGTCATAAAGATGGCTGACCCATGGTGTGACGTCATTTGTTTACGTTCTTATTCGTGTATCACGCTCTGAGTTCTTGTGACCTAATTTGTTTCTGAAAGCTTTAAAAATGGAAGAAACCGAAAAAAAAACTTTGTATTCCAAGTATTGCATTGTTCCAGTGTGTAAATAACGTCTATTAAAATTCCAGACAAAATATTTGTTACTTTACCTGGTGGCGCAAGCACAAATACACTTAAGAGAAGGGCATTACTTTTGTTTGTGAAGACCATTTTAATGTAAGTACCTACTTCTATGCTGGTAATTTTTATTCTTAAATAGTTTGAGGTTATGTACCTATATGTCTAGGAATCAACCATAAAAACATCATTTACCTACGACCACACATCGAAATATGGTTGGTATATATTATATAAATAAAACATAGTTTAAATCGTACTTACGATAATGCTTTAACTCCTCTTATTTCCTCTGCATTAAAGCAGCTGTTTGACTTCATAAATTCAAGCAGCATAAATGAGTCTACTTTGGGCAAGTTATCAGTTTGCGATTTACAAAACCTTTGCTAGCCATATCTTTACTCACAAAATATGAAAGAATCGTCACTGAACACTGAACTAGTAAATAAAATATGTTCTCCCAAAGTTTTAAAATATCCTCGGAAATATCGAATATTTATGACCAGTGTTTTTTAATTTGATTTTGCTTGAATTTTTTTGTATGATGTTTTGCACATTAATTTTGAGTTTTATTAAAGCGTCGTAAAGGAAATCTAACTTAAATAATGCCTATACATTAATAAATAGAAACCTGAAAGATTATTTTTGCATATGTACCTGTGCACGTGTGCACCTGTGTATTCATTATCGCCTAATTTCACTCCATTATATTTTACAGTCTCTAATGTTATTTCGTCTTGAACGTTTGCCAATTGGACGCGGAAGTTGCGCAACCATATCATAACATCAAGTGAATAACTAGCGATGTGGAGTTATTAAAACATGTTTCATGTGACTTATGAGTGCGAGATGTGTAGTTAACAGAAAAATGATTTTTTTTAATCTCCACCAGTTTATCCAAATGAGCCTTTTCAGTTATTTCTTTTATTATTTTAATTCAAAGTGTTTGAAAAAAGACGGAGAATTTCTATCCCAAAAAAATGGTCAAAAGTGGGGAAAGCAAGCGTGCGTTTTGAACGTGACGTCAAGTAGTAATATTTTTTTTGCTAGCTACAGCATTTGGCCAGCACAAGCTTGTTCGCTTTGTAGGCCAAGGTAAGGGCCATCGGGCCATCGGGTAAATATTTTTGACAAAAGCTTCAGTAGAAAAAGGATGGTGCCATCGTATAAAAGACAAGTATAATTTTAATATATTTTGGAGAGAATTTAGAAACAGAACGAACAGTGACACAAGCGGAAGTATGACTTAAAACAGCTAGAGCCTCTACAATAAAAATTTTATTTAATAATTAACATGTAGCTTCGATATTGCTTCAGTTCTTTTTACGATATATGAAATAATAAACTATAAAAAGGCACGTTTTTTTTACAACAAATCACTGAAAACATTTGCGTGTCCAAACCATCCAAATTTTACTATACACGTTGTTATTTATAATATGACATAATATTGGTTTAACTTTTTTATTAAACTCCATGTAAGACGCAGTCGGGGTTAATGGTAGCTTATAATAGGTGCAATTCTGTAAGCAAATGTTAAATTTTAACGCACAGTTAAAAAGTTAAAAATAAGACAATCTTCTAACCCATTTTTGCTAGTCTGTATACCTATTAAGTTTTAAAGTATTAACGGAAAACTCTTTATTGGATACCATACATGTTAAAATTTGAATCATAATCTTGACTATGTATAGATTATAGTATATTATTAAACGAGCAATTTATGATAAAAGTCAGTAGCGATTTGGCATATTACTAACCTCAAAATGTTGTGGTGTGGCAGCTACTTCAAAAAATTTGACAAATATAGAGATGGGCGATACTGTAGAAAGTATCAATACAACGTACCGTTATAAATATATTGTTTTAAAATACTTAATATTAGAAAATATCGTTATGAAAAGTATCAATACTAAAAATTACAATATTTTATAGATACGATATATGTCAGAAACAAATTTCCTGAACAAAATACACAGATTTAATAGTTTATTCCATATTGTACCCCCATCTCTAGTCGTGAATTATGAACCATAGTACACTACAGTGTATTATGAACCATAATTCACGACAGTTGATATATGGGTACCATATACCTTTAGTTAGGAGGTAAAATATTGACTTATTATTAGGTGGTCGTGGAAAAAAACATTTATAATAGCGTAAACTTTGTCAAATTTAACGGCGTACCGTTAATTTTTAACCACTTCTTATAGAATTGACCCTAATATCGAACAGAACAAATCGGTAGGAACTGAGCGGTTCCGGGTTCGAGTTACAAGTTCAGAATATTTTGCATATATCTGTGATATTTATATTTCAAACAAAGCTGCACAAGGTGAGAAACTATTAGTTAGCTTTCAAATAATCTTCTGAAAAGGTCCATATTTTACACGGGTTAGGTTCTCTAGGTAGGACTCTTTTAGGTCTCAGTGAATGTCACCCCAAAACACACAAATACATACATACACGGAAAAAAAAGAATTGTTGTATCAAGTAAAATTTATTTTGATCAATTAAATTAAAGCGTCATATATGCACGACAAAATATTATTTTGGAGTAATTAAAATAATTTCTTGGTTTCAATGCAGGTTAAAGTATTGATGCAACTAACTGTTTGTTGACTGAACCAAATATTTAGTCAACTGTACCATTTTCATAAATTATTTTGATAAAATTATTGCTTCAACATAGTGAATATTTTGTTGAATTGAATCTGAAAAATGATCAAATCAATTGAGAAAAATAATGATTTAGTCAATTTTTTTTTGTTGAACAAATTATAATAAATGATCTAATGAACAAACGTTATCATCATATCAATTTTTTTTGCTTGGTTCGAAACAAATTTTGGATTCAGGTGAAGAATTATGTTGTTAAATTGAATAACAAAATTACTAATTCAACGAAATTCATAAGCAAATCCAAAAAATTAATTGCTTGCGTTAATTTTGAGAATTTATCCGATAAATTAAATATTTTACTTGTGTGTGTGAGGTTGTGATATTGACTGCGGATCCTTGTGGTTCCATTGGCCTAACCAATAAATATTTTACTTGAAAAGTATAATATGTTGATTGAACTTGAAATGCAATCAGTTTGATCAACTGATTGCTAATTTTAATATAAAAATTAAGTTGACATAACATACTGAGTGCTATAAAAAAAAAGTTAAATATACTTCATAGCATTTTATTTAAAAAGAAAAAACAATAACAAAATAAAATATTAATTTTCTAAAACATAAAATCAAACTTCCACTAACTGCATTTCTTTTCAACCGCAATAACTTCTCCATAAATTGGAACCAATCCACTTGCAAATTCACTATAAGGGCATCAGGGAAAATCAAATCATAATATAATATATGTTGATCTACAAAGAAGTAATAATAAAAATAAATAGAGTTTAATGAATGTTCTAAACAAGCATAAAAAATTCTTGAATTTTCCAATATAAATATACGAAATGCAGCCCCAATGAATGTATCACATGTCCCTTTCTCAAAAACTGAATTTAGGTAGCACTACTATAACGCTTAGAATTAACAATTTGCAAGTTAATGATGATGAATATAACAAATTTAAAGTGAAGGTAATGACACATTACCTTACATTTCCAATTAGGTAGGTAAGGTTAGGTAGGATCATAGCAAAGTACCGTAAATTTGTAAAAAAGACATTAGTTACTTACTGTTTAAAACCGGATTTAATCTCAGTTTAAATTCATGTTTCGTTTAGAATGTGATGTATGCGATTTAAGATACAACTGATACAAGACAAACTACCTATCATCTTAAAACAAAGATGTACATTTTTTCGGAAGAAACGAGATAATATAATATTTGTAAATAGAATACATAATTATATTAACCTGAATAATCCACTAATCCAGAACGATTTCCAGACAACAGGTTATCACTCACCTAACGATCTAACTCCTTTCTTAAAGCAATATAAAATGAAGAATGAAGTGAAAACGTTCGGATAAATAGAAACAGGACAATCTATAAGCAAGAACATTTTGAATGAATCAGATTAATCAGTCGATACAAATATGAAATTATTCCGATTGAACTATTGCATCTATTGAAACAAACAAGAATAAATAGTTCAAATTGACTGTTGAAATTGGTTACTCCAGTGATTTTAAGTTCCAAACCAATTCATTTTTTGTTTTAAACAATATAGTGTACATGCTTGATTGAAAAGCAAATATTAAGGTTGAATTAATATTATTATTCGCTTAAAAGGAGTTGATAAATGCTTCATTTAAAAAAATTTATTTTGAACCGAGCGAATTCACTTGTTTGAGTCAACCAAATATTATATTTGAGTTAATAATATTATTCGCTTAAAGTAAGTTAAAATATATTTCATTTGACAAGTGTATGTTTGAATCAAGCGTGTTCATTTGTTTGATTTGAATGAATCATTTTTTTGAGATAATATTATAATACTTTGATGTAAATTAGGATATACTTGACTTGATAAGTCCATTTTTGGTTCAAGAAATTTCTAGGATTAGGTCAACAATTCCATTTTGTTTCGGCATTTTTAATATTTCCTTGGACGAATACATTCAGTATTTGATATGAAAGAAATTGATTCGAGTTAATCAAATAAAAGTGACTAAATAAATTTAGTTGATATAACAAATATTTTTTTTCCGTGTACATACATACACGGGACATAATTATTGAATTTTAGGAAATTTCAACAATCTACATTAGTACATCAATGAATTTAATTTGTTGTTTGGCACTTAAGAACCGTTATGAATCAATGTTGAATAGTTTGTGCCAGATGCTGTATACTTTTTTAAAACCAAAATTAAAGTCAAAAACAGATAATTTGGGTAAAACGAACACATTTAGTTCTAAAAATCTGTTTAAGCTCAACACGGTT
>CAJUYI010000023.1:457408-487341 GCA_910591695.1 Galerucella pusilla | reverse complement strand
ATTATTCAGTTTTTATATTTGATATGATTTAAGATGACTCCAATGCTGGAAAGTATACCTAAATGCGAATTTTGAGATAACGTCCGCAATTTTTGAAGGTTTGTACATAACAATTTCAGATGAGAATATTTTATTGTTGGGTTAGTTTGGTTTTAGTTTTTGAACTTGTTTTTGGTTTAAATTATTTTGAGGCAATATTTTCGTGATATATCAATTTTCCCAGCTAGTTCTACTATTCCGTACGCGACCGCAGTTTATTAGTTACAATACCTGATGGTTATTGATGTAATCGTCAATAGTTATTTACTCAATATTCAAGAAAATTTCAATAAAACGAAAAAAAAAAACAATTATAACATTCAACAAAGTACTCAATACCTTGCGTGTCGTAAAAGTAGAAAGGTTCTAGTGCGGAAAGTGATACATTTCCTTCTGCACGCAACCGCAGTTCTTCAAAAGACGCAAGAGGAGAGTTTGAGTGCGGAAAGAACACGCATCTCTTATAGGAACAATATTTTTTTTATGAGCAGGCGGAAAATGAAAAAAAGATCATTCAATAAGACATGAAATAATTGATACAAACTAACACGTTTGACAGTCAACTTGTCCTTAAAGCACTTCAGAGCTCAAAGGTAACATCTCGGCTGGTATGGGAATGCGGCAAAGAACTTAGAAGACTGGCGACTCGGAACATTGTAACATCGTGGCATTCCCAGATGCTCCACTAGGTCATGGTTAAAAGGGTGGGTAAAAGAACAACACTATAAACACTGGAAGAATACGCCCAGGCAAACACATGGGAAGAAATTCATGAAAGAACCATCAGAAAAAGTAGCGAAAGAACTGGTCTCAATGAGCAGGAATAAACTACCCACCATAACGGGACACTTTCCCACAAAGGAGCACCTGAACAAAATAGTGCTATATAACAAAGACCTTACATGCAGAAGATGCAAAAAGGACACCGAAACAGCTCGGCACATATTATGCAACTGTGTGACGCTGGACCACAGGAAGCAGAAATTGTATGGAAGACTCAAAATGATTCCAGAAGGCTTCTACAACCAACCAGTAAAGAACCTGTATGAGCTAATACAGGGAACGGATTGGCTGAATAGACTATAGTCAGAACACTAGGAGGATCAACAATAAGCCCAAGAGGCTAAGGTGGTGCCAGCGAAGGGAAGGCTTCTTAAAAAATCCAACTAATGGCATTTAGATCCATTTCGAATTGAAAAATGTTCTTCTGGTATTCTCTCAGACCACTTTTATTAAATAATATTAATAACTGTTCACGGGTGCCTATTTAATTTTTAATGTAGTTAATACAATTTAATAGCTGGGATTAACCAACAAATGACCTCAATTATAAAAGAATTGTAGAAATGACGACCTTTATACAAGAATATGTGTTCTTCGTAATTACTATACCCCTGTCCTGTACTGCCAACCGAATCTAAATTTCACTATAACAGCGGAATGTAAGAAAGTTTTCTTAAACCACAAAAAAAGAATTATTTTTTAAAAATATTTGCCAGAAGACCAAATTAAACATTGAGTTTGTGATTATTGCAAAGATCTGAATAGATTTTTTTAGAATGTATATCATTTATTTCCACCTCCATAAGGAAGATCCTTCTCAAATTAAGTAATTACATCAAAGATCCTTCAAGAGAAAACCATGCCATTAATTGTCCGATACAATTTTTTTTATAAACGTTCTTTATTAAAATTGTACCGCCCACCTAAACGCTTGCCAAAAATTAACTGTGATTTATATACAACATTATTCAAAAATAATTTATGTATTATATAAATATAAATTCAATTTGAATTCCTATTTATAAGATACTTTTAGGTGGAGTGACCAGTTTGTTGGTTTATTTTATTAATAAATCAACAAATTCATTACGGGACCTTCATGGGATTTAGAAAATATTTATATAATATTTCAGATTGCACTATGCTCTCTCTAAAAATTGCTTCACAGTCAGATAAGATGTCGGTACCATACCAAAAGGTCTGCTGCTGAGATCTTCATTATACAGACCAATTTAATGTCGAATTGTCGAAGTCGTTAGGCCGTAGGTGTCACTGGGTCCTAGAATTTTTAGTCCAGCGGCTTCCATGGCTAAAGAATCGGCAATAGATTTCCTTTACTCCTGTCGTGCCCTTTAACCCACCTCAGGATAATATTGTTATCTGCCGAGGCGTCAGCTAAATCTTGGTGGCACTCAAGTACTAGCCTCGATATAACACGTTGTCTGTTCAAGGCTAATGGGGCTGGACTACTATCAGTGCATTGTTATGTTTTTGCCAGAAATTCGTCTTCTGGTTAGTTCTTTTGTGGCAATTGAGATACCAGCCAGTCTTAGTCCATATCCCCTACAAATGCCTTACTATGTACTTACTTTGGAGTGTTCCACCCTCCACTGTTATATATGTTGGTTTTGTATCCATTTTTCTCTCTGAAACCAGTCCGACACTGCTCCGTTGAACAGCTATTCTGTAGTACTAGTGAAATTTGGCAAAGCGCAGCATGGGCAAATTGAGTTTATTGATTTTGAGTTTATGCGCATTACGACATTTTTTAGTCGTTTATTTATTGCTGTAAAAAAACATAGATTTCTGAAGTAAAAGCGTGCTATCTTAGCCAGTCATGAATTTTTAAGGTACTTTGTCAGATGGCATCTGCATAACGCGTCCACTGAAGCATCTGCGTTTCATAATAATTTATCTAATGAGTAAATTTTCTCCTTTTCAATTTTCGTGGAAAAGTTAATTCACTCATTATGTGCTTTTCCATTGTGTTTGGGTATTGCATGATTCTTTGTTGTATGTTTCTGTGCTGTCTTCGATTTCCTGCATAACAGTTTTTATGTTTAGGTCGTAATGTGGCCTATCATTAGTTATGTACCATGGTGCGTTGGTTATCACACGTAGTATTTTGGATTCTATAATATTTGTAGGACCAGACTGGCTTTATTACGCACTTATAAAGTAACAATTTGTGTTTTAGTAGGAGCTGCGACTCTTCTAATCATCCAGCACATTTTGCGAACGTTGAAATAAACCACGTCTAATCTATAGAGTTATCAATTACTCATTTTTATAATTACCAGTGATTTAAAAATAATCAGAAGAACTACAATCGATTATTACGTATCTTCACATAATACGAGTGAGTACTATCAAGTTTTCCACTATTTTCGCGGCTGTATACCATCTTATTGAATTGGTCTCGTCCGTTTCTGGACTTTGTACCCTGAAATTTACTTGATATCAGGTCGTTCTGCTTAGCGGTATTGCCAGACTGCGAACATTTTCTGGGGTCGTCATATACGGATAAGATGACCGAATTGAAAAAAGTAATTGAAATCATTCGTGAGGAGATCCTGACCAGCCGGACTGAAATAAAAAATTGCATCGCAGCTAGTGAAACACGACTTCTACTAAAAATTGTGTGAAACATATAATTTTTTCTCCGATTGTTTGTACAGTGTGTTTAGAAAAATCAAATTAAATTGAAAAACTTTTTATAACAGATATAATTACATTACCCTTTTAAAAATTGTATGGTACTCTCCTGGTAAATGGAAGTTTTCACACAAAAATGAACCCTTTTTTCAAAAATTTTATCATACGCTCAGATATACACACAGTGTACCTATATATAGCCTGCATATTGTATACATCCATAGTATATACATAGTAAACATATAGGATGGAAAGCGTACGGTGAGGATAACGCGATTTTTGTTCACCCAAAAAGTGCTCAACGCACCTAAAGAAGTTTTCACAATTTTTTTTAGATTTTCTATTTCGCCACCGAAAAGGACCCTCTTTATTTTAAAATCATTGATTATGATACACGTCGGTGTGTAAATTATAGAGATTTTATGTGTACCAAAAACTTGGTCGGTTCCACGAATTTGGAGCAATTTAGCTGTGGCCAAAACGAAGACCTATTATAGAAGAACAACCTTTCTTTCCATTCCGCATTATTTATTTTTTATAATTATGCCGTTTTTCTTTGTTCTGCGTGTCGTTGAAAATGTTGTTGTTGTTCTTCACAGAGCCGAGAGAGGATTATAAAAAGCAATCTGACTACATGCCTCCGAAGACAATTTACGTGGAATTTTTGAATTACAAAACTGGTATTGTGAATAAAATTGCTATTGCGTGCACTGAACATGCATCCTACTCTCGGAGAAAGTCTAGCGAGAAAAATAAAAGAAATAATAATACCGATAAAATACCTGTTCAAGGTTACTTACCTCGTTAAAGATGGGCGTTACAGAGGAACAAAAATTAAGTTGTTTCTATTTGTAGCGTTCCTCTATATATAAAACAAGCGCAAGGATTTTTCAAATAATATTGTTTGTCACTCTATTTCCTTGTTCAACTTATGACTGCTTGCTTGTCAAATACTAAGCGTTGAACTGTTTTTGCAGTTTGCACATTGTCTCCAGATAAATATTTATTGTTCAAATGCGCTCTTATGCCGGGTCCAGACCAAGCAGACGAATCAAAGGCATTCATAATTCGCGAGAAAGTGGAGACATATCGAAAACAGTTGTGAGATATTTCTGCAACAGTTTTATTTGCAAATTTGAAAACTTTTTCAAGTCCCGTCTCAGATCGGTAAAGATCAAAAGGTCTGTGTTTTGTCTGTGTATTTGACGACAAGTTGCCGGCGCAGTATGGACGCGTGTGCAAGTCTAAACGAGTTATTAACAGAAAAATAGTAATGAAAAAAGTTAAACATAACCACTGTTAATTAAAGCTTTACATACTTCAGGTATTATTACAGTTATTGATTGCTTTGATACTTTTAAAAAATACATAAGGCTGTGGTAGGAATCACCTGTTGCTAAAAATCTTGAAGTAATTGCTAACCTTTCTGTTACACTTATAGCATTTCGAAAGTTAGTATGTCTTTTTGCAACGGCAGAATAAACAAGCATATCAGATTTTCAAAATCTTAGGTGGACATTCTTATAAAAACGTCACCATGGACAGTTTGTCTCAATTTTGTTTTGTCTTTTGACGACAAATTTTGTCGCCAATTTGTCGTGGTTTTGTTTCAGAATTGTGTTTTCGTTTTGTCTGCTTGCTCTGGACACGGCATTAGAGAACTAAAGTCAACTAATCTCTTGCTTAAGCTCTAAGCCTTCCTTCAGTCCAGGTTTTGAAAATATTCCGACAATATCACTATTATGGTCATTATTTAAAATGTTTATCTCATTTTAAGCGCAAACGCAAATTTCGATACTGAATACTCTAGAAATAACATGGTATATTGTGTCACAAGGGCATAAAATGAGGTTTAGCAGTCCAAGACTATAAGATGCACGAGAGAGAGTAGCGAAACGAGGGCAGCGATAATTACTTCGAAATAGACGTGGTTATCGCAGTTTGTATAAAAAGAGCCATTTCACCATATTTTTATCAAAAGAATTTTCTTTCAACTATACTATCAATTAAATTTAACAGTTCTGAATTCGATGCGCCCACCTCTACAAGAAATTTATAGAGTCTGGATGTGTCAAGATTACAAGATTCCTCACCGATGCAATGGGAATTAACATTCAGAATGACATGTTCGAATTTATTTGATCTTTAAATGCCATTAAATGATGTTATTAAGTATAATTAAATGGTGGGTATTTCTTTGATCTATCTGTTAGTTAGTCAGAACTTTCACAATTATCGACAACGTCCGGTTCGAATTTGTTACAGTGAACGGTGTAAAATTGTGAAAGAGTCTAATAAAAAATCTGGGATATATAATACATATTGAAAAAAGTAGTTACAATATTAAAAGAACAGTTTACAAAAAAAAAAAAACCTAACCTAACCTCATATATCGTATATTTCTACAATATTGTAACGGAAAATGCTCTAAAAAACACAACTTTTAGAGTTTTGAACGTTCAATTCGGACCATTTAATCCCGAGTTATTAAATCCTAAAAATCGGTGGAGGCAACGGATAGGTAATCATAAACCATGATATTTTTAAGGGATTCCATCAAAAATCTTGCCTACTGCTTTCACATCCATGTTTTGATAGTTTTTGGGCTAACCCGACTGGACTAACATTGAAGAAAGCATTAATAATAAAATTGAAACCGCTCAGAAAATCTTGGGAAAAGGTGAATCATCTAAAGTGCAAATTGTTGAATCAGTAACAATGGCGAAACATACAATTTTAAACTTATCTAGACTTTCTTAATCGTCTAGAATTGTTATAAAAAAATTGTAAAAACTGTACTTTCAATTTCCATTCATTAAATAAATTTTTGGAAATATATGAACTCATCGATTGTAGAAAAAATGTTGTGTGTAATTCGAGTGCTAATTTATTGTCGATTTCAAGAGATTGCCGCGCTGCCTTGTGGCGCGGCAGCTTCAATGGACAATATATCATTTTGCGCCATTACTATTGATTTATTCCTTAGAAATCGAACAATACCTATAACTGCATTGAAATATAAAAATAGAATACAAAGAATGCATCTAATAAAAATGTAATTAATATCGCACTATTTGTTTTTACTGTGGTAATTTGTTTTCGACATAATTTGCCGCTTCCATGGATAATCTTTTGAACTTTCGCGGTATTCATCAAATAAATTTAAATTAAGTAATAGTGAAAATAACAATTTTACATTTAGCAGCTGTGAATATTGACAATAAAACCGAAAGAAATTTATTTTTAGAGGTCAAAACTGCAATGCGAATTTTGTGTTTTGAAAATCGGATTAATAACATTATTTAACAAAGAACTTTGTCCTACGTTTTAAAATATTGATTGGAAACTGAAAAAATAAAAATTCCGAGCTATTAATTTTGTTTGTTGTAAAAGTTAATAGTATCAAAGATTACAGAATAAGAGAATAAAAATATAAGATGTTTCACTCCAGGGCGGTTTGATTCAAGTTGCTGTCCCAAACGGACGCCGCTCTCATAAATTATGTTTACGACTCGCTTTTGTTGTCAATAACTAGACCGGTAGATAGAAGATAAGTTCGAAAAGCTTATTTTATTTTAAGCTATACAGGGGTAATTAGAGAAATATATATTTAAATTAATAGGATTCTTTATCACAAAGGTTTATTTTTAAATGTTAATTATTTCGAAAAATGTTCGGGATATGAATTTGAAAAGGTAAGTAAAAAATAAAAATGAATTTTTAAAATGAATCAATTCACAGTTTTTATCCAGCATCTTGGTAATTTTGTGAAACTTATTGATAATCTAGCAGATATTTATCACAAATTCAATTAAATATACTCATTAGCCACCAGAATAATAGGGCCACTAAATCTTAAATTTTGATCTTTAAATAACGCGTATTTTTTGGATTGACAAGGTTAAAACAATAAAAAGAGAAGCAGCTGCAGGATACCTTTATTAAAAAAATTTATAAATGTGAAATATTAAGTTTGGAGTTTGGTTTATGTGTTAAATTTAATCTATTGTTTTTCAAATCTTTCAATATACATTTGAGAGTAAAATATATACGGACTCTGGTATAGAGACTGGCATAATATTTGAAAGGAAATTGATTACATGGATGATGAAAAGAAAATTTAGTAAATTCGTTCAAAAGGAACTGACCAATTCCCCTTTGGTTAGCTATAGAATTGAATTTTTGTGTTTTCTTGCTTAATGTACTTGTTTATATAATATCCTTATTATAAAAATAAATCCGTAATTTTGTTTAGCAAATATTACAAAATATTTAGTGTTTAAGCTTTGCTATTAAAGAGAAAAATATTAATATGACCTTATGCTCATTTCAACAATTAATTAATAAATTTAAAAAATCTATACAACATAAATATAAAACACGAACAACCAATAAACAGCGTTCTAAAATAACAGCGCTCGACGGGCGACGTCCCGTATAATATGCCAAATTAAATGCAAGTAAGGACGTAGCGACGTACTGTATGTATAAAGAATGGTAAGTAAGTAGTATATTTTAGTTATTTTCTAGAGAGGGTAGGACTTTTGGAAAGATTGAGCATGGCTACACTAACAGATAATAGGATATGGTTGTCCGATTGAACAACTCAAACTAGTGAGGAAATAATAAGAATGTCCTAAGGTGAAGAAGAATAGGGCTTGAGAAACTACTAGTATCTGAGACTTTCCACAGGAACCGAGCAAAAAAATGAGTAGATATTTTAGGGCTGCCTCTAAGACTGGTCCCCAAAAAACATGGAATGCAAAAAATATAAATTGTAGTTTATAAACTTTTAAAGTATTAATAATATTGGGGACAATCTGAATAATAATTTATAAACATGAAAGAATCCGCTAAAGCGTAATTAAAATATATTTAATAATATTTTGAAATAATATTGAAGATATATTGAATGAGTTTGAACCAAAAATATAACAATTTTCCAATAAATAATAATAATGAGTAAAATTCTGGCATAATAAAAGTTGTTTTTACAGTTTGCCGATAGAAATAAAATCATTTTACGACTGTCAGCAGAAGTTTAATAGCATCGTGTGTGTATAAACATTTTGGTAAATTTTCAAAAATACCGAATATATTATGTGTGTTTTAAAAACCAATAATAATTATCCAAACATATGGAATATTCGCTTTCCATGCCAAAGACGAAATTCACTGGTAATGTTTTATTGTAACAATATGTATTTTGAACCAAAAAAAAAAATAATTTCAATAAAATGAATGAAAAATATACTCACCTAAACGTCCACCAGATGTTGAAACACATTGTATTGAGCCAAAAGAATGCTGATAAAAATAGAAACAGCATTGAAACGGCTGTAACAATAGGAAAAATATTAATTAGAAAAAATAATAAATTTTTGATTATAATAATTAATAATAATTGCAAAATAAGTTACTAAAAAATAACTATCAAATCAATTTCACCCCGTTAATCATTTCATTTCTTCCTAAGTGAAGAGCAAATGAACTGATCTTTTACACAGACGGATCAAGGAATGAGCTCGGCACCGGAGCGGGCATATACAGCAAGTCGAGCAAATATGAAGGAATCGTCTCGCTTGGTAAATACGCCTCAGTATTTCAAGTAGAGGTAGAGCCTACAACAACAGGCAGATTAGGATCTACATTGACAGTCAAGATGCTTTTAAAGCACTTCAGAGCTCTAAGGTAACATCTCGGCTGGTATGGGAATGCGGCGAAGAGCTTAGAAGATTGGCGACTCGGAACAGTGTAACACTGGAGTGGGTCACAGGTCACATAGGAATCGCTGGCAATAAAAAAGCTGACGAACTGGCAAGAGCAGGATCGTAAACCCTGATGAACGGAACCGAACCAGCTGAGGGCATTCCCAGATGCTCCACTAGGTTAAAAGGGTGTGTAAAAGAACAACACAATAAACACTGGAAAAACACGACCAGGCAAACACATGGGAAGAAATTCACAAAAGAACCATCAGAAAAAGTAGCGAAAGAACTGCTCTCGATGAGCAGGAACAGAATACGCACCATAACGGGGCTTCTTAGAGACACTTTTCCACAATGGAGCACCTGAACAAAATAGGGCTGTATAACGGAGACCTTACATGCAGAAGATGCAAAAAGGACATCGAAACAGCTCTGTATATAATATGCAAATGTGAGAAGCTGGCCCACAGGAGGCAGAAACTGTTTGGTAGACCACAAAAGACTTCTACAACCAACCAGCAAAGAACCTGTTAATACAGGAAACGAATTGGCTGAATAGGCTGGAGTCAGAACACTAGGAGGATCCACAATAAGCACAGGCTGAGGTGGTGCCGGCGAAGGGACGGCTCCTTGAAAAAAAAGTGAAATTCTTCCTTAATGAACAAATAAAACAATTTTTTTAAGCTTCATTTGATATTTCATATCAAGACTCTTTCATGAAAATTACTGACAATTTTTGAATAAGTGAGACTATTATAAACTTAAAATTTTATGTGTTATGCTTAGGTTGAAATAAATATAGGCCATGGTAGAGGATATAAAAGAATGGATAGATATTATTTTAATGTGTGTAAGACTGGCCTCGAATTTGGCAAATCTGTGGTTGGATTTTATAATGGCTTCTAAAGAAATATTAACATATTCAATCAACATATATTACTCGAACATGACAAATGACATGCGACAAGACGGTATGGTGAAAAAGTATAACTTTTCAAAGAAATGGAAATGGGATCCAAATTCCATTACCATATTTGGAAAGAATGCCATTCAATGGTACACAGATGGCTCAGAAGCAATAGAAGTATCTTGGATAGGAGTGTACGGGCCAGGAACCATACACTCCGAAAAAACTTGGGAAAAACCACAAGTATCTTTCAAGCGAAAATTCACTTAATTAGGAAGTGCGCCCAGTTCAATATTGATAAAGGATATATAAGGCAAAGGATTCTCATAATATGGGATAGTCAAGCAGCCATTAAAGCACAGAGCTCTTGTGTAATAAGTTCCAGGACACACTGGAATAGAAGGAAATGAAATAGCAGATGAACTAGCAAAGAGGGTGACTGAAATACCCTTTTGCAGAGTCAGCTGCAATGTAATGTCGGAAGAAATAGATAAAGCCGAAAAAAGAGATATTTCTATTGGAAAGCTCTTCAGGGTGACTACAACCCGTTGAGATCAATTGAATTAATAAGTCAAAGTAAAACTGCACTAAGAGTTTTAACAGGAATCCTAACAGGACATTGTCGCCTAAATGGGCATTTGAAAAGGCTCAAAATAGTGAAGGAAAAAGAATGTAGATTTTGTGGCATGGCAGAAAGAAGACTCCATTCATAATCCTCCACCTAGGAGATTACTGAATAGAAGAGGGTATAGTATATATTTTTTATATGCTACGTAAAATACAATCTAACAATGGAGAATGAAGAGTATCTATCTGTTCAGTCATAAGAGTGTTTTGAACATATTTATTTCTAATGATTTTAAAAAATGAATTTTGTGATTATTTTGGCAAATATTTAAAAGTTCAAAAGTAATTAATTTGTTTACTATGTCTTGCTTCAAGATTTGTTTGTGTTTCACTTACTCCTCGCATTAATTTGAGAATTTTGATTCAATGTTCCTGCCAAAATCATCAGGATGAACATTTTAAAACATTATATTTACCATAGTTACATAAAATAAAACAGCAAAAGCAAAAAAATTTTGTAGAAAAGCTCTCCAAGTTCACAGTAATGAGATTTTCTTCTCGAAACTTTTAACTTCCACGCTGTGTTCTGCTTTTATTATTTTTAAAAAAAGTGATAGTAGAAGAACGTTGACGGTTTTATGTGTTAGTTAGGAAGTGGGGCATAAAAACTTCTATTTTCTCTAAACGACAATCATTTTCAATTTTACGCTTCGTCAGTGATACAAAATGTAAGGTTCCCATCATGGTTTAGTGGTCTTAGAAAGTCCAATTACCGAGTTGTAAGGAAATAAGTGGTAATTCTGGAATTAGTACCTATAAAAGGCGACATCAAACTATTCTACCACCACTAAAATTATAAATAAACGAACTTTACAGTTGTAATAAAGTCAATAAACAATTAATATGAATCTGTGTATATAGAAAATGATAAATTTCAATCAAATATATAAATTTTCTTATCTATATCAGCATATGCTACGTGGTTGATAGTAAGTTTTGTTTACTGGAAACTTATATTTATCACCAAAGTTAGCCTATAGACCGGTAGACACGTTGAGGTTTTATTATTTCAAATGGAAGCAAACATGCTAATGGACACTCCAGGGAACAATAGCTGTATTCTTTTTACCACGTTTACCTGAGATTAACTGAGTCACTCAGTTAGTCTCAGTAAATTAGTAAAAAGTATATGTTCTTTCAATATGGCTCGAGTTGAGTACAAAGTGAGACTAACTAAGAAAATTTCTTCCCCCCTTACCCCAATTGAGCTAGCTTTTTATAGAACTTAGAAGTGAGCATGAAGTGAGTTGAAAACTTTTTGCGATCTGTACCGGATATTTGCTGATGTCTCATGTCACATCTATCTTAAAAGTGTGGTTAATGTTCTTTTAAATAAGAATTGCTTTAAGAAGTGGGGCATTTATGGTACTTTCAGTGCCTGTTGAAAAAAAATTTGTGTATAAACTAAATTTTGGTATAAACCATAGAGAAATATAATATATTATTTTGTCTATGGTATAAACATTAGAGGTTATGTTATAATTGTGATCTGTGACTGTCATGCATTCTTTTTAGATATAAATTTGTCTCAATTTATCTTACTTCATCTCAGCTCACTTTGTCTTAATTATTCTTACAAGTGAGACAGTCGACTGGTAAAAAGAATACAGCTATTGAAAATCATATTTGGAAAATTATTAACAAATGATGTATCGCCACTAATGTTTTTAACATCTACTAAGATTGACTTGCTACTGATGGATCGACAATCTTCAGTCAAGAAGCGCTTACTGCTCTACGCCAATGATGCAATTGAATATATACAGATGGCTCAAAAATGAAAGGCTCAGGATGTGGAGTTTACTCCAGAGCACTAAGCCTAAGGATTAAGTGGGGAATGGGAAACAATACCAGCGTTGTTCAAACAGAACTGGCTGGTATCTCAATTGCCACAAAAGAACTAACCAGAGGAGGAATTTCTGGCAAAAACATGACAATCTGCACTGATAGTAGACAAGCTCTATTAGCCTTGAACTGACAACGTGTCATATCGGGGTTAGTACTAGAGTGCCACCAAGATTTAGCTAACGTCTCGGCAGATAACAATATTATCCTGAGGTGGGTTAAAGGGCACGACAGGAGTAAAGGAGATCGCATTGCCGATTCTTTTGCCAGGGAAGCGGCTGGACTAAAAATTTTAGGACCCAGTGACACCTACGGCCTAATGACTTCGACAATTGCGGATCTGGCCAAACGTTGCTCAATTCTTTAAGTGATGGGATGGAATCAAAGGACGCAGTCTTGTCAGGATCACTCTGGGCGACCTTGGGAAGCCAGCGCCGAAGAAATATTTGGCGATGACCAGGAAAAACCTACGTTTAACAGTAGGATTTCTGACTGGCCACTGTCAACTAAGGAAACACCTCCTTACTATGGGGCTAGTGGACACACATATATGCAGGATGTGTGAACAGGAAGATGAAACTGCCAGGAAAGTCTTGCGAGTGCGAGTGTCCGGAGTTATCGTCGATAAGAGAGTGTGTGTTGGGTGAGTCTTGGCCTACACCTGCCGATATAAATGAGATGTCTCCTAGTGACCTGTCCACCTTCCTGGAAAAGACAGGATGGACGATGACCTAGGAGGACAACTCCTCGGGAGGATGTACAATGGGTCACATGTGGCCTAAGTGCTGTGAACCTACACTCACCCTCCCTACTCTACAGATACAGATCTAATAAGATAGAAAAATCTTCGTCATACATTAGTTAGCTGTTTTTTCCACCTTTTTATCAATGTTGAACCCTCGCTTACCTATCAACCCTTAGTATCGCTTGAATTTGTAAGCCATGTTTTTTTATGTTCGTGGCATCCATTAATTAATTATTCTAGTTTCGTGCAAATTCTAATATTTTCAATGTACCCTGTAGCGTCGATTAGCAAGTTTGGGTCTTGGGCCAAAAATAGAAATTTTCCAATAAATAATAATAATGAGTAAATTTCTGGCATAATAAAAGTTTGTTTTACAGTTTGCCGAAAAATCATTTTACGACTGTCCGCAGAAGTTTAACAGCATCATATGTGCTTAGCCTTATTTTACTTGTTTTTCATGTTAAACTCGATGATGACATGGGCTACCGGTCTATTATATAGTTATAGATAAAACTGAACAGTTTTTTTCACCCTAAAACTTGAATACATTCTTTGAATGTAACCAAAACATTTTTAGACTGAAAGTGTAGTCTGGATTATCATGTAACAATATTTGAAGTGTTGGAAGATCCGACGGACTGGGGAAAGATAAGAAGCACGAACTCCATGTCTGCAAATAAGTTCTGACAATAAGATAGAGTTGCATTTATATCTAACTTCTGGATGCGGAACATATACCATATATATGCATAGAATAAATACACTTTTAAATTTTGTGATGATGAGTTTTTAATTATTTTAAAGATATTTTTTCGAGCGTATTGTTTGAATAGTATTCGTAGATAAAGAGTCAACGACTCTTTATCACCTATTTAAGTTCTTCAAATTTTAATGAGACTTTGATGATATTTTTACGCTACAATGTACACGATTTTATAAGAACGTAGCAGAGGGTAATACAGAACGATTTTATTTCCGCTAATATTTAAAAAAATAGTATATTGTGTAACAAGTGCGAAGAAGTGCAAAAGTTTTCACGAGTATGAAAGTTGCGACACGAGACGAAGTCAAGAGCCGCGCCGCAGCTCACACGAGTGTGAAATTATCATTTGCACACTGTATTTTTCCTACTACCACCATCCAGAAATCAAACAAACGATTGTATTGCACACGTACTTTTCTAAGCACTTTTTTAACATATCAAAATTAGTACAATTTCTTCTTATCATTTGATTAAATTACTAAAGATTTATTAAAAATTACACTAGGCAACAAATTTACGTTTCAAGGAATCTATTTTAATTTGGATTTCCCTTGCATGGAATTTTTTAATTAAAATTATAACGAATTGTGAAATGGGAACAGTTCTTTATCACTGGTGTTGATGTTTCTGACAAGTTTTCGGTTATTGTTAATACATTGACATAACAGCCAGTGGAAAATTCGGGAAGAGGTCTTAGTGACAAATATAGCTGGTGTAGGCAAGTGGGTTTAAGATCAACCCCACCAAAACCATCTTATTCGCCTATAATAGAAAAAGAAAATTTTACATTAAAACCGTTCAGCTTTATGAGAGCGTGGTGGAATGGAGGGTGACTTTAGACAGTAAACTCCTGTGGAACAAACACGAAGAGAAAAAGAAAAATGACTCTAGTGGTGTGCAGGAACCTGACAGGGAAAAATTTGGGTTGTAACCCAAGGATCCTGGAATGGATATACACTGCCACACAACTCAAAAGCAGCCGAAGAGAGTGGGGTAGGAACCAAACATTCCGAAAGCTTGGGAAAAACCACAATCCATTGAAGTACTGAGTCCTTGCGTAGTCAGTTTTAAAATGGTATGGAAATTCCTAGGGACATTTAATGAAATATGTGAGAATTTTTTTTTGTACTGTCGATTTCAGGGCACACTGGAATAGAAGGAAATGAAATAGCAGAACTAGCAAAGAAGGAGACTGGAACACTCTTTTTGGACCGGAACACTTTTGCGGCATTAGCCCCAATGTGATATTAAGGGGCATCTACCAAATTCGACCTTGCACAATTATGCTTTGTATATTTTTTTGTTTCCCTACGTCCTCAAGTTTAAGTTCACATAACGAAAATTTTATTAGAAATATGAAAGCTTCCGCCACATGTAGTTAGCCAAGCGGTCCATTTTTATCCGATATTTTAGTGGTAGCAACCGAATTTCAATAAGGAATTGTACGGTCATAAGTAATTTGAGGATTCTGAGATTTTTATATAGTATTCATAAAGCTTCAAATTAGACTTCTTATCAATTAGTTTTTCCATTTAATCCATATTTAATTATTTACAAGGGCTCATGATTCGTATTTTTTTCAACAAAATTTGGTTAGCATTTCAAAGTTTTTATTCGATGAGAACTCCAAGTTCAACATTAATCTACATGATATATTTTTTTCTTAATTTTCAATACATCCATTACCTCAAAATTCTTTGCCAAAAATACTTCGATATTTTGTCAAATCGCTGCCGATAGATTCCCCTTAAAAGAAATACGCTGAAAAGAGGAGATCTGACCATTGCAAAGATCTAGTCGTTCAATAATACACTTGTGAGACTATTACTAGTTGAGAACAAATAAATTACCAAGCCAAAGTAAAATTGTAGTAAGAGAACAGGTTTCCTGACACTGACACCTGAATGAGCACCATAAGAAGCAAAAAAAAGTGGAGGAAGAAGATTGTAGATTGTGTGGAATGGAAGAAGAAACATCCATCCGCATACTAGCGAATACCTCCATTTCATGTGCTTTCGTATTGCAAATATTACAGAATCCTACGGCACAATACCTAGGAGTCTATTGGATATAAGAGGGTGGTCTACCTAAACCAAAGCTTGCGTATATCCTAGAATTCCTTTGGGAGAGAGGTTCAAAGGAACTATCAAAATCTAAGACTTTCCTCAGGAACTAAGTAGAAGAAATGGGGTACAATAGATCTTTTAGGTCTCAGTGAATGTCACCTCAATAAACATACATACAACTATTCACTTAAAAATGAGCTCACACATCCAAAATTAATTTTTTAAATTACACCCCGAAAATGAGCAATCCAATAAAAAATTACTTCTTGAATCAAGGAAACGTTAAATACTGTAAATTGATGTACAATAAAATAATTAAAGCTCACACAGGTTTTGTGAGTATTAAAAAATATTTAAATGGTAGAGTTATTTGCAATGCGAAAGGCTTGGTTGTGTTATTACATCGGTTAATTGCAACATACAGTATGTATAAGAGCAGAACTGAGAGTTGATGATTTAATGAACAACGCTTCGTTAGTTTTCGAATAATGAATAACCATTAGTATATTTTCTTCATTTAAAATATATATCTAGAAATTTTATCTAAAAATATTTTAATTCTATTATATTTATATATGTAAATATAAAAAAGGGCATTGGAAATTAAGTAGGTAGGAAGAACTACAAGCTATTAAAGCCCTTTTTATCAGATTGAAATATTTATTGTGAAAATTTGAAAAATAAAAATTCAGAAATGTATCTTCCTACGCAGAAATGAACAATAAAGTAATTAAATCATTTAAAAAAATAGTCGGTCGTAAAAAAATCAGTACGATACTGTGCTATTGTTATCGGATTAATGACAACCTGCTGTGTATTTTGGTTCTAAATCAATCATAATGGCATAAGTCAAAACGAAATATCTTTGAACAAATAATAAATAATCAACTTCTACATTGAACAAAAAAAAAAAACGAAATGTACAGAAAGCATTCAACTGAATTACGTGGGATTTTGTAATTATTGAACACATTTAAAACTAATTTTTCAACTTTGGAGACAGTTCCATTTTCTATGGGATAGGTATTTATTGAAATCTCGTAGACGAAATGTTAGGCACTTAACTTTGCGTGTCTAAAATATTTTGTTTTTAGAAATTGCAATTAGCGATTAATTTATCTAAAAGTATTCACTTATCACGTAGGGGGGCGTCCATTAATTACGTGAGGTATTTTTGAGGATTTTTTGACTCCCCCTCCCCCCCTGGTGAGATTTGGTAAGATTTTCCTTAACTCCCTCCCCCCCTTCCCTAATCTCACGTGAGATTTTTCTTGGGTGTAAATGTGTTGGATTATTAAAAAAAACAAAAACACAATATGTATGTTCTACTACTTTTATTTAAGACTAGCAAAGACTAGTGTTTGAGAGTGTTGCTATTATTTAAAATCACATTAATAAAATTAAATATTATAATACTATAATTTAACTTTACTTTCACGCAATTTTACACCATTTTCTACAAGAAAAAAAATTACGTGAGATTTACGAAAACACCCCCTCCCCCCCAAGTGAGATTTAGAAAGATTTAGTTTTACCCCCTCCCCCCCTAGAACACCTCACGTAATTAATGGACGCCCCCTAGTGGGAAAAAAAACTATGAAATCGTGACTTGAAATTAATTCGTTCTATTAACAAGATGATTCACAACTTTTTTTTCAACAAAAACACGTGATTAATCTAATAAAACCGTCCATTACTTTCTCTTTGTTAAATCTAAATTTTATAAATTTAATATGATGTGATATTATTTGAATTTTTTCTGCAAAAAATTGGAATTATAAGATGCTTAGGTATTGATAAATATTTCGATATTGACATATCTTCGTCAGAACATACAATATTATCCTGAAGTGGAATAAAGGGCACGACAGGAGTAAAGGTAATCGCATTGCTGATTCTTTAGCCAGGGAAGCGGCTGAACTAGGACCCAGTGACACCAACGGCCTGACGACTTCGACAATTGCGGAACTAGCCAAACGTTACACCCATGCTCAATCCCTTAAGAGATGGGATGGAACCAAAGGATACAGTCTTGCCAGGATCACCCTGGGCGACCTTGGGAAGCTGGTGTCGAAGAAATATTTGGCGATGACCAGGAAAAACCTAAACGTAGGTTTTTCTGACTAGCCACTGTCAACTTAGGAAGCACCTCCATATTATGGGGTTAGTGGACACACCTCTATGCAGGATGTGTGAACAGGAAGATGAAACTGTCAGAGAGTGTGTCTTGGCCTACACCTGTCGATATAAAGGAGATGTCTTCTAGTGACCTGTCCACCTTCCTGGGAAGGACAGAATGGTCGATGATCTAGATCTAGGAGAACAACTCCTCGGGAGGATGTACAATGGGTCACATATGACTGTGAGCCTACACTCACCCTCCTTACTCTACAGATATAGAAATCATCGTCAGAATGACAAAAGTTACATTTGATGTGACCGAATAGTGACCTACCTATCTTGTTTTTTACTAAATATGAATTGAAAAAAGGACAAGATATCATATATCATATACAGATATTAAAGCTTAGGTATCATTAGCCCTATGGGAATTTCGTGGATATATTTTTTCCCATATAACATCAGAATGACTGTTCAATGAAATAGAAAACCAAAAAAAAAAACTATATCTACTGATTTTTACAATTGTTACTTAAAAAGGTAATTTAACTGTAGAAAGCTCCCTAGATTTATCTGTTCATTGACGACTTCATATTGTGGGTCTCTTAAGTGTCTTCTAATTTTCAATTTTTCAAGGAAATCTATTTTTTCTATTCTTATGAAATTTTGTTTTTGGTTTCACTTCTGTCGGCAGTCCCCTATTTGTCTATTTGCTTCTTTTTTGTTTCACAGAACTGCTTTTGAACTATTCAACTAATATCAAGCTTTAACATATTAAAAACACGATTATTACAATCGTTTATTAGGACACCTACATTATATCGTTCAATTCCCACCACTACGTAGTCTCGACTGTGGGCGGTCCTCAATTAGACATTCAGACTTTTCAAAACAAAAAATAAATTAGAATGTACACCCTTCAGAAAACAATTCAAATATTATCGTGGTGTTTTGGAGGTCACTCGATTGGGGAAATAGTAAATTTTACAAAATTTGATAGAATAGGGTACAAGCATAAATTTTGCTATTGGTGGGAATTGACGCTTTATCAGGTCTCCTAACACCTTGCATGCCTATTTTTTCAAAAAAATATAAGCTTTACTTTTAAAACGACTTTAAAAATCATAAAATTTGAAAGTCCCTCAAAACGCGCTTTACGTCATAAAGATGGCTGCCCCATGGAGTGACGTCATTTGTTTACGTTCTTATTCGTGTATCACGCTCTGAGTTCTTGTGACATAATTTGTTTCTGGAAGCTTTAAAAATGGATAAAGCCGAAAAAAACTTTGTATTCCAAGTATTGCATTGTTCCAGAGTGTAAATCAACGTCTATTAAAACTCCAGACAAAATATTTGTTACTTTACCTAGTGGCGCAAGCAAAAATACACTTAAGAGAAGGGCATTATGGTTGCAAACTATGCGTCGAAACAAAGACGATATTTCGACAAATAGTACTACTTTTGTTTGTGAAGACCATTTTAATGTAAGGAATGTAGGAATCAACCATAAAAACATCATTTTTTACGACCACACATCGAAATATGGTTGGTATATATTATATAAATAATACATAGTTTAAATCGTACTTACGATAATGCTTTAACTCCTCTTATTTCCCCTGCATTAAAGCAGCTGTTTGACTTCATAAATTCAAGCAGCATAAATGAGTCTACTTTGGGCAAGTTATCAGTTTGTGCTTCTACAAAACCTTCGCTAGCCATATCTTTACTCACAAAATATGAAAGAATCGTAACTGAACACTGAACTAGTAAATAAAATATATTCTTCTAAAAGTTTTAAAATATCCTCGGAAATATCGAATATTCATGTCCTCTTTCCACTTTACGTTGACTTTTAGAAATAAAAAAAAGCACACACAAACACGTAATGGTCTCAAACAAACATATAAATGATATTTGTCCACGACCACCTAATGATAAGTCAATATTTTACCTCCTAACTAAAGGTATATGGTACCCATATATCAACTGTCGTGAATTATGGTTCATAATACACTGTAGTGTATTATGGTTCATAATTCACGACTAGAGATGAGGGTACAATATGAAATAAACTATTAAATATTGTAATTTTTAGTATTGATACTTTTCATAACGATATTTTCTAATATTAAGTATTTTAAAACAATATATTTATAACGGTACGTTGTATTGATACTTTCTACAGTATCGCCCATCTCTATATATGTCAAATTATTTGAAGTAGCTGCCACAACATTTTGAGGTTAGTAATATGCCAAATCGCTACTGACTTTTATTTATTAATAAATATATTAAGTGTCGTGGACAAAGTATAGTATTCTACTCGCAATTTATGGCCATAATTCACTTGGGTGACTTGCGCCCCTCGCCTGCGGCTCGTGACTCATACTTCACCCATCGTGAATTATTATGGCTATCATAAATTGCTCGTTTAATAATATACTATTTTACGTCGATGAAGCAATTAATAGTTGATTAAAATACAATATAACTTCACATAACTACACTACTACACAACTACACATAACCTAATGCAATACCGGCCATATTGACATAAGTAAACACAAGAGATATTACATCACACGTATCATCAGTAGCGTTCGGAAATCCTCGCGTTGTGGTCGGAAAGTGCATTGAAATTTGAATTTTATTGTAACATTTGGGAGCGACGGTTACTACCAGCGTCAAAAGACACATCGGAGATTACATCAAATCTCTATGTTCCGTTTCCGTTCCGTTCCGTATATGGTTGATTTTGTTGGTACTCAGTTTGTTTTGGGTAGAACTGAATTGATGGTCATTAAAATCGTCTGATGTGAGAAACTGGTAGAATAATATTTGAAATTTTGTGTTGTGAATTGGTTAACTACTGATTTTATTTTGTTTTCCTACATTTGCATTTGCAAGAAGCAGAAATGAGATGAGCAAAAGCGAACGTGTTTTTATTTTTCTATAATTTGATTTCGCAAAGGACCCTATTGTACCACTCGCTAGTTTCTAAATCAATTATTTTGTATTCCCATAATAAAAATAGCAATGAAAACGTTGGTGGTCTATATTTCCATATAGAGGCCCCACATCAATTCCCGAAACGTAATTAATGTCCCGATTAATCCAAGTGTGCTGAGATCATCGCGATCCACCCTTAACAGGGGGTGAAACCGATTCATATTTTTGTTTGAGTAGCTTTAGCTACTGGATATAATGTTATGATATTGGGGTAAAGTACAGACTTATACAAAAGATTGTTAAAATATAAATTCAGTTGGAATATTTAGGACCATCGTTGGTCCAACAGAACTTGGCGTCGGGTGTTGAAATGTCTAAATATAAATTTTGATATATTTATAAACGTAAATCATATTCAACTTTTTATTGCCAAAATATAAATTTTTTTAAAGTGAAAAGATCTGTTTAGTTTGTATTGATTTATATTTTTTGTGGATATAACGCCACCTACACTGTTTGTTGAGTTAAAATTTGGCACTTATTTTCCTCAACAAGATAGAAATTAAAAATGTCGAACAAATAAACAACCTCCAGTTATAGAATTTTTCCACAGGGTGTTCAGAAGTTGAGTGTGAAATACAATTTTTTATCCTGTATAACAGCATATCCACTTTTTGGAAAATAAATAAAGGATAGATAATGTTAAAAATGGAAAGGTCAACATCTTGACAAAAAATGTATGCAAACCCTAAGAAAAAAGTTAAATACTTTCTGTATGTTCCTTTTTCGTTAATTTATTTGGAAATTAGACCACAATTTTCATTTCAACGTATCGGTAGCGATCCAGCTACCGTTATCAAGAATTATTATTTTTCAAAATTTTTGGTCCGGCCCTATCTGACACTACGAAAAAATAGACAACTAGACAATCAATAATATTTTGATTTGAAGTTTAAGATTGCAAAAAATTTGTTGACAAACTTTTAAGGTCCTTTCACGGTAGATCATAATTGCTAAAATGAGAAATAATATAGTAGGGGGGCGTTCATAAAATACGTTCGCACACAAGGGGGGGGGAGAGGTCTTGCTGAGTGTGACAGGATGTGACGAGGGGGGACGAAGGGTCCAAAGGCAACGTGACGTTCGCGACATCAAAAAATTTCACTAGAGTATATCTCTCAACTATTTTTTTTTAATTTCTGTCATGATAGAAGTCACTCAGTTCGTATTAGTAAATATTCAGATATTTTAATTTATAAATTTATGTACTTTCAATCAAATTTGGCATTTTTAGGAGGGGGGTATTTGGATTTTGTGACGTAATATTGATAGGGGGGGGTCACAGAAAGTGTGACACATCGGGACAGCTGGGGGGGTGGGGGTCTAAAAATCCCAATTTCAGCGTGACGTGTTTTATGAACGGCCCCTAGATATATTATATTAGGATACTAAGTGATACTTTATGTACTGAATGTGGAATGGGATCCAGTGAAGTGCACGCTCCAAGAACATAATTTGACTACAATCGGCCGAAATACTAGCTACAGATTCCTTCATTTTTTAGTTTAGTTTTTGTTAGTATAGATCTCAAGGAATTATTAGATTTAAAGCTAGTTCGACTATTGAATTGATTACCAATTTTCTTAATTATTTCTGATAAACCCTTGACATACGGTATTATTATGAATTATTAATATTATTGGTTATTAACAATGAGCCATTCTCTATATTCCTAATTTGCTTGTTTATAAATTCTGTTGTGTGATTATTGTTATTGAAAACTGATTTTAGTAAAGTTTTCTCCTTTGTGAATCAATATGAACGGTACCTAATTTTGTGGTGCAATTTTAGAAATATCTGTAAGTCTAATCATGTTTTAATTTTTTCTTCCGTAACCAACTATCCAGCCTCTTCAAACCCATTCATATTATTTGGTTATAAAACATCATCGCTTGTATTCACATCAACTCAAAATCCTTATCTTGTCGAGAAATTAAGAAGATATCTCCATTAAATGTAGTCATAAAATTAAATTCCATCTTATATATATAACAGACTCCCTTGATACATTGTTATTGTTTATAGTACAGACGATTAATTACAAAAAATTAAACACTGAAGAAACGCAAAACACAAAAGACAGAAATAAATTACATGCATGAAATTACTATGGAGTAGTAAATAATAAATATAAAAGAGGTTGTAAAAGCCATCAGACATTTGAGACGAGAGAAATAAGTAGGTTATGATGGAATTACACCAGAAATGTTAAAGTAGAAACGCAAATATTTTCAATAAAATATGGAAATAAAGTCATATTCTAGGTGACTGGGTAGTTTGAATAGAAATTGTGGAAATTATAGAGGAAGTACGTTGTTAAGTGTTCCATACGAATTCCTCCTGGAAAAGAGATTGAATAGAATCAACAAAGTTAATTAAAAAAAGGAATAAGTGAACAAAACCATAACTCAACTATAAAACAAGTAATAAGGAAGATGATAGCTTTGGAATACTGAGATGTACCTGAAATGTATGAACTGGTATTTGATAGAAATTCACAAACAACGACGGTATATGAGGATTGGTAATACAGAAACTTCAACAAATCATTGAAAGGTAGTGAAGGTTTATAAAATAACAAAAACTATGCAACTTTCAATAAATTCCCCGAAGAAAGAGTTCAAATCCCAACTTTATTTATACGGGTAATGCATGAAGTTATAACAGGCGCCAACAGTATAATAATCAACTTATGCATAAAATTGGATGCAATAGAAAACTTACGCGAATAGCCCTTCTTTTTTAATATATCTATAGTTATTTTCATTTCGTTGCTAAATGCTCGCCAGGCATCTTATCTTAGATGTTTATTACGGTATTCAGCGTTTTTTGAATACCGTACTTCATCAAGTACTACAGTTTTGATTCTCCATTTCAAACACTTGTTTTGACTTAATTCACTTCTAACGTCGACCGGCTATGATGTCTTTTGCTAGTGGCAGAAGCACAAGCTCCCGTCTACATTTCGCGTGGCAATGTCACAAAAACGTGAAAAAACCGACTGGAATTGGCTCGCATCGAACCCTGTTCGACCACGGCAATTTTTGTCTTTCCGTGCACGAACATACCACGCGCGACTGCCGCGGAGCATGGATACACGGCTTAAGAATATAACATTATTTACATTGGAAAGATATTATGCTTTGTAATATGTAGATATTCTATAGATGCATATCGACGTTGCGAAGTTGTCTCGCACGGCAGCCTCAGCATAATTCTGCCTCGGCAAATGTAGGCCACAAGCCGCGGCAAAGGCACGAAGTACCCGAGCCGCTTATTTAGTTTGTGTTCGCGAGGCAATAACGTCACTTTCTCATCACATACCGCATACCAAATTATGTCAAATCCGTTACTGAGAAAATTTTTTGACAATTCCAAAAACCAATAAAATTTCCTCATTTTATATCATATGAACAATCTCAGCCAATCATATCAACATTAAACTGATAACAGACCATGGGCAATTTTCACGTTGCTTTTGATACATATTCATTTATTTCGATTTTGAAGTTTCGAATATTTAATATTTCGAAATGTCACGATTTGGTTGTAATACTGAAACAAAAAAAATTCTATCCGAATAACCCTCGGACATTGATAAATGCTCAAAAATTTTGACAACTTTCTCAAGCTTGTTGCATGTAGGCAACAGACCTCCGCCTACGGCGTCGGTCTGTTTCCAAGCAACAAGCTTTCGAAATCTGACAAGATTTTTTCGAACAATTATCAATGTCCTTGGGCTATTACTACTGAAAATTGATTTTGAAATATTTCAATATAACCATACTTATAACATAATACATAGATGTTACACATTTCATTTAAATATGCATATTTTCACTATGTAAGTTTTTTTTCATCTTAATTTGTCGTCATACAACAAAAAAAATGACAAAGGCAAATCACGATCGGATAAGTATCTACATATTTTTGAAATTTCAATAATATATTTTATTTTTCAATAACGAGGTAGAAAAGACAATAAGCTCTTGTACTAAAAGTCATTCACTTCCTATCTGCTTTTATCTAAGAAAACAAACACTGGTCTATGGGAGTCTATGGGAAATAGAAATGGCGCCATACTACTACTGTTAGTTCCTATTACTGTCTCAGAAAAACTTCCGGTACTATACAGGGTATCCGATAATAATTAGGATTGAAAAAAAGCAATGCCCTTTTTAAAGGCCAGTAAGAATAGTCGTTTTTGGTCAACCCCGTACTAAATTTCCGATCCAATTTTTTTATAAGGTTTAGGATCCCTCACCTACTAAACATAAAATCACAAAATGCTGAGAGATTTGGAGGAGCTTCAGGCTCCATTTTGAAAATACGTTTTGGGCCGATATTTTGGTAACTTTGCACCTTAGGGCAAAGGTCATTCAGACAAGATTCAGACCATTATTGTAGAAAATAAAATTTTGCACCTCATGTTGACTTTTTCTTCAGAAAGCTTTCCGCTCATTTAATGAAACGGTTTTTCTATCTTGACCAATAACTCTCATAATATAAAATATAAATCAATGAAATGCATTTATTCGTTTTTGAAAGATACATTTATTCTCTATAGCTTTTGTTTGAAGCTTTTTTTCTAATGTCCATACTTTTCGAGATACAGGACATTTAATGTAAAACTTCGACGTTCGGCTAGTAACGCGGCAGCCCAAAGGTAACAGGTAACCGTTTCTTTTTTGTCTCTAAAGGAAGGGACGAAAAGGTATCCCGTTGGGAAGTATATCTATACATATATATTAGTGAACCTCGTCTTCAACGAGGAGTCTGTAGATGTTCACGATTTTGACCATAAGAATGAAGAATTCATTGAGGCTTGACAATCTTCTTTGTATTCCTCCGAAAAGGGTAAAGAAGATGAAGAGTAAACATTATAATTGAATTTATGCCTCCTTCTTAAAATGAATTTTGAATACATTTTTGAAAAATATTCCCCTTTCGTTTTGTTTCATTTTAGTATGGCATCTGAACATAACATAATTAATCATAATTACTCAATAATCTAGGATTAAATCAAAACACTAAATGTTATCGTTGAGTGATACACATAGGTATTTTTCACTCAGCGGTAGTACGAAATATGATAAAATAAAATGAAAAATTTCAGGTGACGAAATAAACTATTAATTGTTAAGTACATAAATAATCTGGATATATTTTTTTGTTGAATTTTTCGACCTTACGCTTTACGCCCAGTAGTCCAGCATTGAACGTCGTAATCTCAAAAAGTATGGACATTAGGAAGTTTGAAACGAAATTTGAGGAAAATAAATTTACCTTTAAAATGGATAGATCCATTTTATTGATTAATCCAATAATTATAGACATAGAAGAAGCGGTCAATTAAATGGGTCATAAATCGTAAGTGGTAAGTTTTACAAAAAAAGTTTACGGGAAACAAAAGGTTCGAAATTTTATTCTCTACATGACTAATAGTCTCAATGACTTTTGCCCTAAAATGCAAAATTCCTGAGATATCGGCGGAAAACGTTTTTTTATTTTTTATACGCAGTAAAGGGGCATCCATTAATTACGTTTGGTGTTCTAGGGGGGAGGGTATCAAGCTTAATCTTTCCAAATCTCACTTAGAGTTTTTTTTTCTCAATAATCCCAAGTCCAAATAGAAGTTTTGAAGAATCTCGCCTGAGATTAGGGGAGAGAGTTGAGGGAAATCTTACGAGATCTCACCAAGGGGTGAAGGTGGGTCGAAAAATTCTCAAAAACACCTCACGTAATTAATGGACCCCCCAAGTGTGCCTAAGCCTTATAAGAAAAAAATTGGATCGGAAATGTAGTGCGAGGTTAAATTCAGTATTACTGACCTATTTCAGATGCGTATATTTAGCTACTGGAAAAATTCTGGAATTTTCCAAATCTAGAATATGAATGTTTTTTGTTTACATCTCTCAAACGGGAATATTTAGAAAAATATTTTTAGGCAATAGAACCGAAATATATTGAATGATATGACAAAAATAACTGTGAATATACAAATTGAGAGAAGTCTTTTCGCGACCTACGATTTACACAAGTACAACAACAAAAATATAAGGAAAACTACTTGAAAGAGAGAGAAGAATGATTGTGAGCAGTCAGCATTGGGCGTGTGTTCAGTTCCAGCTACCAATCTGATAAGAAAGCAGCGTTGCCAGTTTAGAATGTTTGGTACTTCCTAAGGAACAAATAACTTATTTTGCATTCGACGTTAAACACGGGATAAAGCCGTATTTAGTGGAAGAGAATCGAGATTGGTAATATTTTGACTTTTGAATAAGTGAGATCAACACAAATAAGAATAAAATAATATAGTTTCTAAAAATCACAATCTGCAATAGATAAAATCTATACACTGCTTTTGATTCAACAATTATTGGTATTTAACATTGTTGCCGACAAAAACTGGGACCAACTTTTACAGATAGTACATTTGGCAACGGTGATTAAAATATGGGGCACTGAACACACAACCATCGCTGACTGCGCCCAATTATTCTTCTCAAGTATGTAGTTTTTCTCATATTTTTTTTGTCGTACTTGTGCAAATCGTATGTCACGAATAGACTTTTCGCAATCTTTGTAACACAAAATACAGTGTAGGAAAATTATTATGACCCAATATTGTGTGTGTGTGTGTGATGGTAGTAATGGCATCAGCTCTCGCTATTTGCCACATACTATTTGGTATGTAAAATGACCCAATATTAATTAATTAATTAATTTCACTACAAAATATAACAAATGAAAGAAACAGCGAACGATATACAATATTATATAATATGTAGTAGGATAAGTATTTATCCAAGCCTCCTCGTGAAAATAGTTTGAACAAGTCTTCAAACGATGATGACTCTTGCAATTCTTACTAGTCGTACTACTTTCTAGTTTCGGTCAACGGACTTTACAAAGAACGATTTAAACCGAAACAGAAATGAAAAGATGAATGTGAGAGAGACTTTACCAGTACTTTCGCTACAAATTATATATCTCAATTTCATAAATAATATTATTATAAACGCTGTTTTTAGAAATAAACGTGAAGGAAATTGTGTCAAAATTTTACCGTTTATTTAATAATTCATTTACATTAATCAACGTCGTTTCAAATTTAATGGTATTGAAGTTAATTATTATAATTCCTTTATACAGTGATCTTACACACTATGACCTCTTTCAAGAATATAATAAAGTTTATGGAGGTCAATGTAATATTCTTGATTAAGTTAGATTAAGCACTTCTTTTGTATTATCACAGTTGCACCAGCAACTAGTGACTAAGGTACACCTAGCGTTTCAAGAATTTTTTTTTTAATTAATGTTCCAAAAAAATATGCAAACATAATTTAGTTTTTGCGTAATAACTGTTTTCCCTCAATGAGAGTTCAATGGATGTTATTAAGACATGTGATTGAAAAGTCTCTCGTTTTCTCTAGCCGTCTATCACGTGTCAAATTTCTTCGAATCTACATACACGGCCGTTTAAGTAACTCAATGAATTTTTTTTATTATGGGAGTACCTTTTTGAAGAAAACATTGACAACTTACACAACAGAAATATAACATAGGTAGAGTTTGTTCAGCCATCCTTTGCCGTTACGTCATAATGGGTGACGTATTCTGCTGTTTTACGTATGTCTTATATTACCTGAATGTTATTTTACACTTAACCTCAAAATTATAATCAATATGTTAATAATTGTTTTCAAAATATTACAACTGAACTGTCAAAAGTATCTCATCCATTTCATGAATGAGAGAGCAAGCTGGACAATGTATGACGTAACGGCAAAGGATATCTGAATAAACTCTAGTATATCTAGATCTGACAGTAGATAGTAAATTTTTATGGAACAAACACAAAATAGAGATTATATACAAAGCAAAAATTGTTCTATAGAATTTGTTAGAGAGACATAAAGTTGTAACCATAGAGATACTGTTGTAACCCAAGGATTCTGAGACAGATGTACACTGTCAAAGTGAAACCAATTATGACTTATGGAGCCATATTGCTCGCTCAAAATAGTAGACTAGCCCATAGAATAGAAAATGAAAAGAAATGAGTAGAAATAAATAGAAATAATATGAATAGGAAAAAGAAGAAGATATATTACAAATGTTGAAGCTTAGGTATTATTAGCCCTATGGGGATATCCTGAATATCTTTTTACCATTTGAGATCAGTACAACTGGAGGAAAAATATATCTGCTGATCTGTTTTGTTAATTAAGAAGACAATTTCGAAGAAATTTAGCTCTTGTCTCTTACCACAAATTTGTAGTATTTCGTCGGTTCTTTCTCAAGAAAACCTTCACGAAAATAAAATCACGTGAATATAGAATGACCTATAGGCATGTGGATAAAGTTGTTCCCCTACTGCTAACATTTCAATGCGAGTCGTCCAATACGCATCCAAACTAGAAGAGATCACGCTTGGTCTTTGTTTACATGCGGTTTTTCTTGGGATTGTCCAGACTATAGTTTTGTGTTAGGTGTTAATGACTGTTTGGTGTCAAGTAGATGTTTTGCGTAATGTGTCTAATTTTAAAATTTAGAGTTGTTTGACCACTGTAGACAGCATGACATTCTGCATATATATATATATATATATTGATATGAATTTATTGTTTTGTGTATTATTTATTATGATTATTAA
>CAJUYI010000023.1:421640-442408 GCA_910591695.1 Galerucella pusilla | reverse complement strand
TTCTCCACAAGCAGAAAAAAAAGATATTGGGTCTACCCCATACACAGTTTACGAAGTACGATTTACGTAATACTCAATACACATAGACGCATTCCAGAACAAATCTTTCTGATTCACTGTGGCTGTAATAATTATCAAACTACAACTTGCTGCAGAAAATTCTTAACGAACAGTACTTGATACAACTCACAGGTGTATTACTGTACGATAACACCGCAGCCGAATGTCTTATTGTATTTTTGACGCTGCTCTCACTCTCAGTCCAGCAAATCATCATCATGGCCATTCCTTGTTCAGTCTTCGGACACCATACCGATATGTTATGAAGAGCTCCATAACTTTTATAGCCAATACAGTTTATCAGGTTTGAGCCAGTTTAAGCATCCATTTTTCACAAATGATCGTGTGGCGACCACTAGTGAGGTCTTCGTTCTTTTTATTACTTTTTTTAAATGTTTCTTCCGAGTGAGTTTTGACTCGGATACGTTGCTGTCGTGTCATAGGAGAGAAAATTATAATTAAATCGAAATGCACCAGAAAGATTGGAAAATATAATTTATTATAAAATTACTTGAGTAAACAAATTTTGTTATACTTTTCAACAGGTACTCGTAAAAAGTAATATACGTCGACGAGCTGTATTCAACATATTATTGAACATCAATTTTATTCCAAGTTAGTCATCTGTGTTGATGAATTATTTATAAAATAACAGTCATTGAACGAATAAAATCTATAATTAGCAAAAGGTGTCCATGACAAAATAACTGATAAATATTTGTGAAAGAGCCGTACGTCTAAATACTTTTTAATACTCTTCTTCGAAAATATTGTTTATGTAACATTTCCGAAAAGAGAAAGTGACTGCGACTACTGATATATGTAGAATTCCAAGTTTATACAACAATAAAAATTTGGAAAATTATGGTTATGAATTATAATTTATTCTATACAATATGTCCCCCTAAGATGGAATCATATGGAAAACATTCTTATTATTAGTTTTAGGAAGAAAAGTTATTCTTCATAAAAAGTTCTGCATTATCACTAAAACCTAGATTACAGTCATCAAATATCAACATTTTTAGTCATATACGTGGTTTGTAAAAAAATATTAGTTTCACTCGGGAGTAAACTTTAAATATGATAATATCGAGAAATGTTACAAGAAAAAGTAGATCAGAATTAAAAACTACGATTAAATATGTAATTATATTCATCTATATTGAAACTTCAGATTATTCTATTTTTTACTAATCTCTATTTTGAATGAACATTTATCTCTTGTAATTACGAAACACACGATAATCTTCCAAGTTTTCCATGTTTTTTAATAATTTTTCATTTAAAAGGCGAATTAAGTGCATATTCATTTATTTTGCAAATAATAAAATACCTCGTAAAATACATTCAAGCACTAAATTAACGTCATATTAATGTTAGAAACGAACAAATTTATTTTTCAATCATACTAATGCTTCGATATATTCAAACATTTTTTTAGTAACATTTTCCGATATTGTCAAATTTAAAGGTACTTTACTATTGAGTGAAACTAATATTTTTTGACAAACCTCGTATACGACTGAACATTTGATATTTGATGACTGTATTCTAGGTTTGAGATAATGCAGAACTTTTTATAAAGAATAGCTTTTCTTCCTAAAACTAATAATAAAAAAGTTATCCATACGATTCCAACTTAGGGGGACATATTGTATATATACTAGCTGACCCGGCAGCGTATATTGAAAGTAGTGTAATGTTTTTCTTATTTATTTAAACAGTTTTTACCGTGGGATAAAATTATACGCTCACTATGGCTAATTTCTATTGATTTATTAAAGAAGCACTTACACACTATAATAAACTTAATTTAAATACACACTACTTAATGTCTATTAATTTATCTACACCCGGTATGATAATTGTCCTAATTTATCTTCAACACTATTTATATTCACTTTCTGTTCACTCACTGTATACTGAAACTGTTTACCGATTCACTGTATACTGAACAACTACTCCACTCACTCGAAAACCCGCGTATATATAGTCCCTCGAATCTCTAGACCTTTCTTGACTATACCACCTCTGCGTATATTTTATAATTCGAGAACATTCGCGATAAACCATTCTACGCCTTCGAGAACAGTCTTCTTATTACCTGCGAAAGAACCTTTCTAGAAAGGTCGCATTCATAGTTTGCGACAGGACCGGCTTCGGAATCAGTGAGTTCGTAACAGTATACAAGAACATTCCGCACAGCTTGGAACTGCTCGCGTATAGTTTCAAATTGTACACGCCGCAACTATTTTTAGAAACTGTACATGGTTATTTTGCTTTTATCTCGTAAATTTTCCAATTACGTACGTTAACATTTTTGCGAAAAATATACTGCTCTAGTTTCCGTTGCGGACTACCGTTGCGGACATTTTTCAAAATGTTACTAGTTCAGTATGCGTAGAAAAATAGAATGAATGCCTCGCACAAATGGAAGGAGAATTACACAAACTGGTAAACATTTTCAAGTAACACCCTAGCTCGTCCAATTTGAAAGCAATGTGCTTACAATCCTTTGCATTAAAATCTATAACAACAGACCACCAGGCGCAAAACTTTATATTTATACAACAATTTAAAACGGAAACGAAAACCAACAGCAACAGCATTCTCCAGAAGAGTTATTGGGTGCAAAACAAAAAATAAAGTACATCTACATCTGGAATATCTAAACCAAAACAAACTCGAAAAAGAAAGCATGATTTAGCATTTAATGTCTCCCAAAACCAAAATAATTTTAAATAATATGGGTTTTTTTTTTAAATAAATTGACTTTCTAAGAATTTCATATTTTTGTTTCTTTTATTTTACAATAAATATTTTTGTCCCTCACAAACGAGTTTATTATTTTTATTACATTTTTAATATGCCATCCTATACAAATTTAGGCCATGTTGGTGCTAGCCTTGTATATTCTCTTAACTAATTCACTGCATCAGTATCAGAAAGTATACGCAGAAATCGCGTATATTTTTTAAAACTTTATTTTGTTACACATTGTGAAACCATACACTGTAAGAACACTATGAATGCGTAGGTACTAGTCTTGTATACTTTCAATAGACGCGACCCGGCAACCGAGTTTTGCCATATAACTTATATCTAGTGAATATTTTAGTTTTTGATTGAAGAATAACGAATTTTTTCTAATTGTGTGGATATGGGATCTATGACAAAAAGAGGGATGATCGCCCATAAAAAAAACAACAACAACCAGTTATTTTCTCAATGCAATGTATTTCTCTAACATAACGAACATATTCATTAGAGAATTTTCGAAACCTCTCAAAAAACACTCGATTAACGCTATTTGACAATTTTGACATACGATATGTCAATAAACGTATGCCGCTCCCGTAAACTATAATAATGGGAGTAGCACATATATGAAGGCCGAAGAAAAATATGAACATAAACTTACAAACGTACACCATAATTAATTAGAAAATTTTAATATTTCATAAGTATAAGAACTTTAATTTAAATTTGTAATTGTTTTCAATTGTCTAATAAATAAGGATATTAGAAAAAATTGATTTGAAAATAATTTAATCCTGAATCCCAACCATGAGAAGAATTTTTTTTAATAAATTAACAATTAAGATTTAATAATAAATTAATAAATATAATTACACAAAAATTACTAAAACAAAATTAAAGTATCATAAACAAATGAAGCAGATATAAAAATCAATATACCTACCCAATATATTTTTTATTGTAAAGTAAAAAAGGCACGATAGTTTGTCCACACGAGAAGATGCCACATATAATAATTGTCCGTGTGAAAAAATGGTGTGCCCAAATCTAAGCTGCAAACGGCCTTGCGATTTATTGAATGCAATGTTTGAATTCAATTGGTAAGTCTGTGGGAATCATCGGAATTCGTGACAGCAAAACATTTTTAGCTCGGAATTTATCATTCAATATCGAGCCTTCAATAACATTATTCATGAATTTTTAATGACCAATCGTGCCATTGCAGAGCCGTGGTGGGTTCCCGAGGTAAAATAACCGTAGATCCAACTTTCAGTCGTAGAAGGTGTGGTGGCATTTCTGGCAAATCCAGTAAGTTCAAAAACTCTGTTGGATAATTTACAGCTTCCTTATCATCGCATAGCAAACCTTACTTATGATACTGGCAATGACTGCTGTATTTTGAATTTTAAAGTCAACGCTCACATTTTTTGTTCCCAAAATACCTATTTCTGCAAGCCACACATGATTTATGTATTGTTTGCGTACATCTGGACCTATGCGGTCAATGAGAGCATTTTGCGATTCGACGATAGTGCAGAAATTAGTGGGCAATATGCATCCATAGACAGCAACTTTTCCATCGCCAATATCTAACAATAATTGGTTTGGCCGCGACGCCTCTCGTAAATAACTGAATGCATGTGTGATGACATATTTTTTTGGTTAAAGAAAAAGGTCTCGTTCATCCCAACAAACATGTTCAGGATAGACTATTAGAGTGATCCATCGTTTCTTAATTCTCCTGATATAACTCCATAACCTAATTTTATTTGATGTTATGTGACTTCAATAATTATTCATTTATATTCGATTGCAATTTAGTTAAACAGGTCCTACTGGTATTCATTCATTTTTAAAATAGGTACACATTTTTAAAATATCTTCAAACCAAAATATGTTGTGTCATTTTATATGTTTTGGCATTGTTTATGTAATTTGTTGGGAAATTGAACCACAATATTTTTTGTATTTTTATTTCAACGAAAGAATTAGTTCTAATCATAATGAATTCACATGCAAGCTTTAATAAAATCAGTTTTAAATAACAATAATTACCCAACAGAATTTATTATTTTTTCTCTTATTTTTTGGGAATCAAACCACAATAAAGTTTTTTATTTCTTTTTATTTCGACGTTTCGGTAGCGTTCCAGCTACCGTTGTCAAGATTAACTAGTGATAAAATAATTTTTGGTCCCTATCTGACACAACGAAAAAAATATGACAACTAGACAATCAATAATACTTTAAGTTTAAGACTACAAAACTTTGTTGTCAAATTTTATTAAGGTCCATTCATAGTAGATCACATCTCTGGTAAAATGTGAAATAAAATATTTTATTTTATGACATTCTAACGATTTGATAGTCTATCTAGAAATGGAATCCAGTGAAGTGCACGTTCCAGGAACGGTTTTTATTGGGATAGCGCTTGTTTTTCGCTTATTTGGAAATGTTGTTAATAAAACGCGTTTGTTGTTACTTTTTTGTGTATAATTATTTTTGTTTTCAAAATATGTATGACTCAGTTTGGTGATTTTATGTATTGAAGTGTGTATCGATTAACAACTATTTCAATGATAAATCATAAGAAAACCTGGACAAAAACTTATGATACTATCCTGATAACGCAGGTAATTGATTATTGGAAATTTCTCTTTCTAACATTGGTAACCAAATTTGACTACATTCGGCTGAAATACTAGCTACACATTTATCTGCATTTAGTTGTATTAAAGCACTTTCTTTGATTTTTCGTCTTTTATTATTGGGCTCTTTCAATATTATTTTTGTCTAATCCCATTGAATTTTATGCCCCTCTTCCCAAGCATGTTTACAAATACCTGACTTAAAGAACTCCTTATCTTTGATATATTTTTTATATTCACTTATTCGGACTTTCAATGGTCTAGATGTTTCACCTAAATAGAATTTGTCGCATTCACAAGATATCTGATATATGCAATTTTTGGAAGATTGTTCTTCATTTTTTGGTTTTGTTTTTGTTAGTATAGATCTCAAAGTATTGTTAGATTTGAAGCTAGTTCGAATATTGAATTGATTACCAATTTTCTTAATTTTTTTTTTTATATAAATCTTTATTCAACCAAAAATTATAAAGTACATTATACGGAGGTTATTAACAAAAACTATTTACATTATTCACAGTGCACTGGGGACCTGTGATAATCAATAGTTCGCAGCAATGCCACTTCGCCGGTGTTCAGGCTCCATTAAAGTCATCCATAGTTGCAAACTCCCTCAACAACGGTTCCTTGCTGCTGCATTACCCGTTTGTTACGATAGTTTATGACATAAAATCAGACCGTTCGAACTAGACCGCTTACATTCCCACAGAGATTTTGTTGTATTGTCTCTGAAAAGCTTACGAAAAACAGAGTCACATCTTAAAGGCTTGTTGAAGTTTAAAAGCAGAAAATAAAAGAAAATTAAAAATAGAAAGTTAATTCTAGATGTAATGATAAAATGATAACATTAAAATTACAATTTAATAAGTACCTTATCTATTGCCCATACACAGTCCTTTCGTCCTTATTTACATACGCTTTCACCCTCTTTCATCCTTCCCAATCATTCTTCCTATGTAGATATATTTACAAATTTACAGAGTGTACGATTAGAGAATTAGGTGGTGTTAAGCTCTGGTAGGAACTCTATTGGAAGGTTAGCATGCAAGAGTTTGTACCCTCTGAAACTGCTTGCGCGGGAGTGTTTCATTGTCTCCCTAACACTATCCGGAAGACAATAGTTGTAGTAGTTACAAGCTAATTTGTGTATATATTCCTTAATACGAGGAATATTGGCTCTTTCGTGAATGGTGGAGTTTTTCGGAAGTCTATTGAGGAAGATTCCCTTCCAAACCGCCATCCTAATACATTTATTTTGCACAACTTGCATACTGTTGTATTGCGCTTTAGTGGTTTCCCAGAACACCGGGTAGCCATATGTCATTGTCGGTCGAATAACCTGTCTGTATAAAAGTAGTTTATTCTCAATTGAGAGACGGCTATTTCGACAGATCAATGGATATAGCTGCCGCATAGCTACCTTGGCTTTAGTAGTTTGAGATGTGATATGCAAGTTGTGCAAGGTGTTGTGTTGTATTATGTATCCCAGATATTTAACGTATGATTTCGGCTCGATTACTGAATTTTGTATATTGAGATACTTGGTTAGCTTAGTGTGTTTCCGAAATTTGCCTTTCAGAACCATATATTCCGTTTTGGAGGTATTAAGCATCAGCTTGTTCTTAATAAGATACGGAATTATTCTGACTTTTAGATGTTTTTCAACTTTTTCAAGAGCAATGTCCGCTGTCCTCGCTGTTTGTACCAGGCAGACGTCGTCAGCATATAGTGCTGTCAGTAGCGAGTTGCTAACTGGGAAGTCGGCAGTGAACAGCGAGTACAGGGTAGGTGAGATTACCGAGCCTTGCGGTACCCCTGCCTGCGTTTTATATGGTCCTGATTCAGCGTTACCAATTGTAGAGTAAAATTTCCTGCTTTCGAGATATGAGTTCAAGAGTGATATTAAGTATCCCGGAATACCCAGCTCAGTCAACTTGCAGATAAGTCCCGGGATCCAGACAGAGTCGAACGCCTTACGGATGTCTAGCGAAACTAAAATAGAGGGGTGCTTATTTCTAAAGCCCTCCCTCGCATAGTTTAACACTCTGATGAGTTGCGATGGACATCCGTGTTCAGCTCTGAATCCGAACTGTTCCTCCGGAATTAACTTCCAGCAGTTTACCGTATTTTCCAGCCTACTTAATATCACTTTGTCCGTTATCTTGGCAAGATTACTCAAGAGGGAGATATGACGATAATTTTCCATAGAGTTCCTACCTTGCGGCTTTTTCGGAACTGGAATGACGTTTGCTAATTTCCACATTTTCTTAATTCTTTCCGATAAACCCTTAACATACGGTATTGCCACAAGGAACTTACAGAAGATAAACAGAATTTATAAATAAAGAAATTAGGAATATAAATAATGGTTCATAGTTAACTAATGTAACTTTCTTTTATATAAAAATGCAAATATTTCCTCTTTATTACATCAGTATACATTGGTATTGATAAATAATAATTAAAGTAAATGGATATTTTTTTGTCATTATAAATAGGTAAGACTTCTATAATATTTAATCAACGGTTTATTAGTGGCACCCGGTATGAATGAGTATCTTCCAACCTGTTAGTTCTATGAAAAATTTTTACAGAAAATCGATCATGTAAACACATATCTATACTACATTGCAGTGAACTTACCAATGGAAAAGCATGGCACCATCGCAATATGCCCGGAAAGATGTGTGATACATAGCAGAACATCTCCAACGAGCAAACAAGCAACGTGGTTCGTTTGGCACCTCCAATGCAGCACGTGGTGACTGGCTGGTAGTAAAGATCCAGCAGCTAACGTAGCTGCCAAAAAAATAGCGCTAATCGCTAAACCAATAGGGTAAATCGTAAAACGAATGTCGGTCTCGTTTTGGGAAGGGGTGAATTTTTTATGTACTTGCGGCATGTTCTCGGGGCAAGCGATCACGCTTGCAGAACGTTCTGTAACAAAAGAATATATTTAAAGTTGTAATTTGGAAACTCACCATATTTTCTTGATTTTTTATTATTTTCGTAATATACTCTTTATTGATTACAGCTCGAGTTACAGCTCATTTGTGTAAATATGAAAAAGAAAAACTAAGAAAAAATACAAGAGAGAAACTATAAATATACATTTTTCGATGCACTATCTTCACAGTATCTTACATACCACCAGTAAGCAGGATTTAAAACGGCTGTTTAAGGTTAGAGTGAAAAATATACATGTCAGTTGAAACAAATTATTAAATCTTGAAAAAAATACATCTTACAACAATGTTTGTTATTTCTTTACTGATTGAAATAATTGGTAATCGGTTCCTAAATACCATTAATACGTCCATAAGTTGTGGAACAGTGTCAGATAACTGGAAAATTTTAACGATTATTCCAATTGAAAAAGTAGCGAACACAATTGTAGCATTAGAATATCGTCCTATTATTGTATTACCTGTTTACGAGAAGATAATGGAAAATACGGTTAAAGATCAAATAATGAGTTAGGTACTTATCTCAAAATAGTTTATTAGTTCAGGAACAGTCAGGTTTCAGGAAATCGCACTCATGCGAAACTGAATTGAAATTCCCAGTGTCTTCTTGGAAGACAGAGTTAGTTGAGAAGGGTATTATTTGTGTGGTATTTTTGGATTTTAAGGGAGCATATGAGACTGTCAATAGAAAGCTATTACTACCTACTCAAGCTGCGTAAGTAAGGTTTTGTGAGTAAAGTATTGGATTGGTTGAGGTCTAATCTTGAAAATATAAAACAGTCTGTGAAGTTTAAGAGTTTATTCTGAGAAATGGTGGATTAGGACCTAGGAGTTCCTCAAGTTTCCATTTTGGGGCCATTACTTTCCATACTTTACATTAACGACATAGTGAATCATGCTGTGAGGTGTAAAATTAAATTATTTGCAGACGCCACGATGCATGGAAAAGCAGGAAACAGTCTCACACATTATCTTTGAATGTGAATGTCTCATTGGAGATATAGACTCCTAGGGTTAGAGCATCCAAGGGAGGATTTCTTCTAGAAGGAGCTAGTGAAAATACTATCGAGCATAATAGTTTCTTCCCATAAATGGTACAACCAAGAGTCTCTGTCTCGTGGTGCCGAACTAATCTATCAATCATCAACTAGCATGTCTTTTTCACTCTTGGGTTTCCGTTAACTTTTCAATTCATGTGAAAAAGTTCCACTTTATGCACTTGTTGCATTAAAAATTCGGAATAGAAGATGTAGAAATCTTTTGAGAAGCCTGATCATTAATTTCTTCAAGTTTTCGTGTAATTTCTAGATAAGGAAATAATTATTTTCTGTAATTTTTTCAAAATTTTAAATGTTCATCTATTAATTCATTTATAATAAAAAAATATATATTGATATATAATATTCATTTGATTCATTTTCTTGGGAATGGTTGATTATTTGAATATTAGAAATTAATTAAAAAAACATTTTTCAACCGCCACAAATATTAAAAAATGCTTATACAGCTCCCCACATAAACGCGAAACGACATAAAAAGATTAATTTGATTTCAAAAACACAAAAATACTAACACAACACTCCAATAATTATCAAAAACTTACAATTGAAGAAATGATACAAACCCGAGTACAAACATGTAAAAAGAGAAAAAAGTACTGTAAGCGATACACAAAATATAAAAGAACTTTAAAGTCAAATTTATCATAATTTAATGAAATAACAAATTAAATATTAATAATTGCACATTTCCAAAGATTACAGAATTAAATATATTTAATTCTGTAATCTTTGACATTTCCTTCACCATATTATTTAAATACCTATCGTAAATTTACTATTGAAGTGAGTTATTATATGATTTTAATTTATCTTCAATAATATGTTTACTGTTTAGTTATTGTTGTTTCTATTTACTTATACAAAACTAAATAAATTCTACAGTAACAATTGTGAATATTTCATTGTGTCATTTTTAAAATAAATATTTGTTTTAATTAATTTCTGATATTCAAGAAAACGAATCAACCGAATATTAAAGTCAATGGTTAAACTTTATGAAACAAAATTTTTGCATGTATTGCAGGAATAAAAGACCTCTCGGTCGGTATAGCCAGTTTAATAAGTATTTTTTTTCTATCCTCGTATAATAAAAATAATTACAAAAGTACATTTTATTTAAACAATTAGACATAAGCATTTCACTTCGGATTAATCAAGGAGTCATTGATATGACTTTGCCAATAAATTGGGCACAAGGTTATTTAAAACTAATTGTCTTTAATTCTTTCTTTTTAAATATATACGACAAGCATTACATACCTACTGACAGCTACTAAGTAATATGATATGGGTGTGTGTGTATGTGCTGAAATCACAGCATTGTTTACTTGCACGATCGCTATCCTTTGGCATACAAACGAGAAGGACGTAAGGGGGCGTCCATTAATTACGTGAGGTGTTCTAGGGGGGGAGGGGGTCAAGCTAAATCTTTCCAAATCTCACTCAAGGGGGAGGGGGGGTCTTGGCAAATATCACGTAATTATTTTTCTCGCAGAAAACGGTGTAAAGTTGCGTTTTAAAAAAATTACGTTAAAATTCATAAATACTAGTTTTTGCTAGTCTTCAATAAAAGTAGATAATAGAACAAGTTTTTTTTCTCTCAATAATCCAACACGTTTACAGTCCAAATAAAGGTTTTAAAGAATCTCGCGTGAGATTAGGGGAGGGGGGAGGGAGTTGAGGAAAATCTCACGATACCTCACCAAGGGGGGAGAGGGGGTCGAAAAATTCTCAAAAACGCCTCACGTAATTAATGGACGCCCCCTAAGACGTTACGTTTTCGGTCGGTTACAGTACAGAGGCGGCACATTTTGTGTTAAAGCGTTGATTGATAAGTTTGGTTTATCAATCAACGGTTAAGTCTCTCAATGGAAAATAAAAAATGAAGTGATGAGCAAATATAAGAATTGAAAAATTGGAAAAAGAACACAAAAATATTTGAAAAAATCCTATGGTCTATTTGTAAGTGATTGTTAGCAAAAGTTTATGTAGGATTTTTACGATAAAAAGACGATGATGTCATTTTTAGTTACTTTCCTGCTTATCAGAATAAAGATTAATCTACCAACCGTAGATACAACTTATCCTCAACAGCCAGGGCAATTTACAGCTAACGGGTTGGCAAAACTTCAAGACGTTGACAGATCAACTAGTAAAATTCCCCGGTTTGTTTTGACGTTTATAAATATTCGATCATCGTTTAATATTTACAAGTTTTTTTGGTGCTTTTATATTCATTGTTTCTCTGAGATTAAAAAAGGAACAGTTATTTGCATAACTGATTATTTAGGCAAATCTGCAGTATGTAGTTAATAAAATGCCGAAGCAATCATGCACAATAATTAGCAAAATAGTGACATTTTTCGGTACTAAAGTCGCGCGAAACACGGGAAATCACGCGAAATTACGCGAAATCATGCGCAATCACGCGAAATCTTGCGAAATTACACTATTTGCGAAATACTGTCACATTTTTGGCATAGTGGTTCACCCCTCGGGGTAGGTTAATTAACATACGTTTGACTTCTCTAGTTTTCGTTAGTTAGGTAAAAAAACTACAGCTTGGTAACATCACAATATTTTGTTTTGTAACGTCATCGTCTTTTTATCGTAAATAAACTATAGAGCTAAAGGTGCTTTCGATTATTCACTTTTGGCTGCTAGTTAGTAGCAGCTCGTAGTGACTGAATTCCGTTCGTTTATTACCGGGCGTGACGCCTAGTCTTACCTTCCCCTTGCCCCTCAAGCACATACCGAAAAGTATGAGCTTCAAGCCACGGACATTAAATATTTGACGTTTGTCCGGTTTGACGTTTATTTAGAGGTTAAGATTGTGCCGATTACGATTTAAACCTTACTAAAAATATCTAAATATGCAAAATTATATTATCAACAACATTATAATTGGAAACTGTTCTTCTAATAACACAAGAAATTCAATGGCATTGGCACATGACAAGTGGTTTTGAGGATCCTAAAAAATCGTGTTCGTTTTGCTTAAAAGTCGTGACGACTGAGGCGTCACGCACAAGTGCTTGAAGCCCAAATAAACGAAAGCAACATAAATATCTCTTGTTAAAATCGTAAATGCATGCCGGTGTCTATCAATCATGTGAAAATTTCATATTTTTATTTAAAAAAAGCTAATAAAAAGCAAGCACATCTACGCCACTGACAACATCCTCTTAACAGAGTTTACTGTTTGGACCCTTACTTTGTGGAATCTGACAAGAAAAGTGCCACTGTCATTTTGAAATCTGAAGAATATAAATCCGAAGTAAAAAAATATAGAATCTTGTGATATCAAAATTCTGAGGGCAGATCGAACAAAAAAATTTTCTAATAATGCTAGAGATTGTCAATAGCTCAAATTCTATTTTCAATAAATATGAGAAGAAATACATGAATATAAATCTTTAATCTCTACAATTACAGAGTGGCCCAAAAATCTGGAAATGGCCAATTATCTCGGAAATCGTTAGTCCCAATTGTATTACAAAATATGGGGTACACCTATTTTAGGTTATAGTCAAAAGCGCTCTTATCGTGCGGGTTCAAAGGTCACTAACCATATGCATCAAATCAGAATACACAGAGGTTACCAAAATGTGAGATTACAAATATACCCGGAGAAAATAATGATGGCTGATGATTCCTGCACTGGTTGACGAATTTCCACTTTTTCATTCATTCTCGAAATAATCTATCAGATTAAGTATTACCATTTTTTTTGCTTCAGGATCCAAAATACCGGAAAATTGCTTCTTATTATTCATATTGTGACTTTCAATTGTCAAAGTCACCTAACTGACATTTAAATGAAAACTTCGCTGGTGAAAGACTTTTTAGAATCGCTGAAAACTAAATATACATCCTTTTTTCTCTCCCGTCAAAATTGCATAAGTCTGTCTTATTCATCTGATGGATTTTATTTGGAAGTTATGATTAAACGCAATAAAAGAAAACAAAAACAGTGAGTATGTCTTTGTTGAATCGTATAACCCGCATGATAAGACTGCATTTGACTATACGAAGATTCCATATTTAATATTTGCAATGTTGCTATTATATTTGCCGTTTATCTTATATTATTCGCAACTTTGGTTTTTAAAATTCATCTCCCTGTATTTTCAGTTATTATTGGAATCTCCCATTTAATACGAGTTCTAAACTCATTTAGTTTGATGTTACAAATATGTCTATAAAACTCCTCCAAAAGAGCGCATAACCACGGTAAAATATTACTAGAGGAAAAAATATTAAGCCTGGAATAATATTAATTTGTTTCATGTATGTATTAATCGGAACTATTTCATTCTTGACCAAATTAAAAATGAAGGTTCACCAATGGGAAGCCCTATATCCCCAATTTTGGACAGTTTAAAAAGAAAAATCTTTGAATGTAACATTTTAAAAAATATCTTATTTTGTTATAGGTATGTAGATAACATATTCGCTTCTTTGGTAAGTAGTAAACGTAGGTACGTAAGTGAATATATGATCTTTGAGCAACGACCCTGACCATCAAGGGTGTAATATTATAGTGATCTCTTTGGCGAGTCTTGAACTGATGTGAAGGAAGCAATGCTGTATGTTTATTTTTGTCATATTTAGAGCTAGAGCATGAGAAACACAGATGCCTTATGTCCAGCATATGAGTTTCGATGTATAATTTATCAAAATGCCTACTATTTTTAGAGAAAATTAACTTGAGAAAACTCTTTTACATTATTTCAATGCTTCTCCCCACACTACTATTCCATAACGGATATGACTTTCCACAATCGAGTAGTATAAAGTTAATTACTTATAGAATTCCAACCATCCCATACATAAATCATTCAAGTTCCTATGAACAAATATAAATTTTAATAAAGAAAGTTATACAATTAGACAAATAGCCACATCCAACGGTTATCTATTACATGTACCTAGTTAATAAATTAATTAATTAGTAAAAAAGAAAAAAAATAGTAATATTACAACCTCGATTACAACTAATGAAAATGAGTGAAATTAACCATCACAAATGCTGGTAATATTTCTAATAATATTTCAAAGAAAAAATCTCTATCAGCAAATACAATAATTTCTTTTAAAAAAAGAAAGTAATGTTAGGCAAAAATTGTTAAATGTGAAAAAAAATTTCCCTATTAAAAAAGTCTGGGATACTTGTATACATAATCTTAAATGTCCAGAATCTAATGCTATCTATATTAGTCAAACCAGTACAAATTTTGAATATTAGACACAATAAACAGTTACGAGCATGCAGATTAAAACCTCGATTAAAACAAACTGATAAATCTCATTACGCAAAACATCTACTTTACACCAAACATTCATTAACTCCTAACACAGAGCTAGAAGTACGATATATTTGTGATAAGAAACAAGCACTAGATTTCTTTGAAGAATTAGAAATTTGCGTGGGGTAAACCGCCGGCAAAAATATTGTACACCTACTTCCACATTTGAAAAGACTTCCACATACCTCCACCCTTCCACATACTGTTAGTAGACAATGTAAGAACTCACGCAACCTTTTTGTAATGCAACACGCTTCTATAACGAGCACAAAAATTTATAGTTTCTGAAAATACTCAATAGCATTGATTTTTATGATATTTTACCTGTTGTTTGGGTAACTTTAACAGCCTGTATCTCGAAAACTAAAGCTCCAACGATGTCGACATTTTGTAACAGTTATTCGTATAATGACCTATTCAATAATTCTAAATTCGATATTTTCACCGCACTTCATTTGATTTCTGTATTAAACTTCCACGCACGTCTACCAAACTCCTACATACTTCCACCTGCGGTGTACACCTACTTCCACTTGCGGTTTACCCCTCGGAAATTGGGAGACACCAAGAGACCCACAATATGAAGTTGTCAATGAAAAGATAAATCTATGGATCTCTCCACTAGCAATCACGACACCTACAATTACTCTCGACTACCTAAACAGGCACGTCAGGGTAATAGAAAACACCAGAGTCATATGGGAGATGGGAGTTACGTAGACAGCAAAAACCCATAATTCAGTGCCACGTATGCCAACAATGGGGGCATGCCACCTCCAATTGTGGACGAGCACCTCGATGTCTAAAATGTGCAGAAGATCACAGGACAACCGACTGTATCAAACTTATTTCCGAGCCGGCAAAATGCTGCAATTGCCAGGGAAATCATCCAGCAAATTCCGATAATTGCCCAGTCTACATTAAAAGAAAGCAATACCTCGATGAACGGCGGAACAAAATGAAACTGGCCAAGAATAATAAATACATAGATGCTCCTCTGCCAAAAATAATCCGTGGGAGAAAAAGAAAGATGAAATAATAGACATTACAAACTTCAAAATAAACGATGAAAATGACTTTCCTACACTCAAGAGCATTCCTTTACAAATGAGGCCAGAGAGGACCAACCATCCCATCCCCTCGTCACAACCTACCCATACGGATGACATTTCCAAAATGCTCCAATTAAACAATATGTTCATGAAGCTGAACGAGTTGATTGACCTGGAAGAAATGACAAGGGCTGTCACTGATCTCTATAATGCATTACTCCAGGCAAGTACAAAAATTGAAAAATTTACGATATATAATAGATTCGTTCAAACTATCGACAAGTATAATTTCTAAAGTCATGCGGGGTACAGGTACATATATTAAAGGAAATGTAAATATTATTTATGTAAATATTCGAGGCATCAGCTCTAAAATTAATGAAGTTTCCCATTTTCTTAAAACATATAGACCTGATATTCTCTTTATAGGCGAGACATTTTTATCAAAAGGTAAAAGAATAAAGATGAGGAACTCGGAATACCTCTACTTTAGAGAAGACAGAGAAACTCATGGGGTGGGGGGAATTTTTGTCGCATACTGATATGAACGGTCCCTTCATGTTTTGACAAAAAAAACGTATTCTCCAGCAATCAGTGTCCTCCACCGATGAGAGTCAAATTTACTGTATTTTGATAGTTTACTAAGCAAATGCCGAATGTTACTTTTAAATTACCTAACCCCCAAAAATAAGATCTAAGTTTTTATCACATTATAACACACATGCGCATGTTTCACCAGCTCATTTCACATCACACATCGCTTGCTGTTCATCAAGTGAAGAGAGTGATGTGAAAGATTCTTGCATCGAAAATACGAAACTGTCAAGTTTTCACGTGATGTGATCGTTCATCAGTTCGTGAATCGTGGTCCTGATAGCTGGTAAAATGAAAACGAGACAACTTAGCTGGTATGGTCATATGGTAAGAATGGAACCAAATAGATTAACTAGGCAAATGATGGAGATTGGAAAACCGATAAAAAAACAAAGGGGTAGGCATAGAAGAAAATGGTTAGACCAAATACAAGAGATAGGTTTAGAAAGAAGAAAGACCATAGCAGAAATGAAAAATCTAGCAAGAGACAGAAAGGCATGGAAGAAGTGGGTACAGGATATGGAATCCACATCCGACGCCTGAAAGGGCATAAGGAACAAGAAAAGAAGAAGAAATTATTTAATTTTTTTGATTTTTACTAATTTTTTTTATTAAACGATTTTATGAATATGACTAATTTTTGACGTTCCTAATGTCAAGAACCCGTAACACAAAAATTTAATTTTATAACATTTTTCTGCGTTGTCAAGATATACGACTTGACAATAATGAATAGAAAGTTTCTTGTAGGTACATAATTAACATTCAAAATAGATTAAAACTCAGCATTGATACCATCCAAAGAAATCAGTGACTTTATTTAAATAATTTACCCATAGATAACAAATAATTTATTTGTCTTATCAGATAATGGTGAATTCTTAAATACTTCTTAGTCATAATGAACGTTGTTTACTTATCATTAAGAATAATAATAATAGAAGTACTATAAAGGATGTCCCAAGTAGTGGATGGAATCAAGACCACTCAATGGTGAATGAAGCATATTCAAAAATGCTCAAAATAAAACTGGTAACCAACAAAATTTTAAATATAAAAATATATTAAAATATCAAACGAGATCATAAAACTTGACGTGTTGGCCAAGTTTTTGTTTTTCTTATCAAAAATTTTCATGGTCAATGGTGTATTTAAATCAATAAATATTTCGTTCATATCGATAAATAATTAAATATTAATAAACAAACTATTAAACTGTTGAAAGATCTATTTCGGAAATTTCAAAGGAATTTTTAAAAATTTATAATTAAAATGTAAGTAGGTGGCCGCGATGCACACCTCTTGTCATCACTTCTGGATATTTTCGGATATTTATACCTTTATTTTGATCCACAATGGATATTTTTCTGCCTAGAATTTTGTAATAACCAACTAAAAATTCGATTTTACTATACCTACATAAAGTTTTTCACCTGGTGTACGAACGAACAGGTATATAATGAACGTGTATTTTCAAAATGGCTCTCGAGAATTCAAGAATCAAGATAGCCTTGGTAGTAGTAGTCGTATTCGACGAACAAGTGAAGTGTGTAGGTACTACCGACAATGAACTGTTATGTCAACAAATAATCCGTCAGCTTGACGGTCTTGGCTTCTAGCTCGGCTTCTAGCGAAAAGCGATAAATAAAGTTCAGGAAGCAAGGACAACGACATTAGTTAAGAATTTTTTGGAAAAAACGAGCTGTGGTTAAAAATAGCCAGGAGTTGCGAAATTTTTAAAATCAGTCAGGAACAAGGAGAATGTTCCAGACGCGGCATCAGAAATTAAGTCGATGTGGCAAGAAAATAATTAATGAGTAGAGATGGGAAATTTTTGTAAAAACTATAAGTATGGATGGTATTTATGTAAAGTGATAAAACCAGGAAGAGGACATGATATTTTTGGGGGAACCAAAATATTATATAAAGTCCTAAGAGTTTCAGTAGTTAATAATGATAAAAATAGGGGAATAAGAATTTAAGGAAGTGGAAAAATTCAAATATCTGGGAGTCACGATCAGCAGTAAGGGGAAACGAAGATCAGAGATAGACGAAAAAATAATGGCTGCTAATAGGGTATACTATACCGATAAGAAACTATTGAAAAGCAATCTATTGACAAAATACACTAAATTTAACCTCGAATTTCACATTTACAACACAATAATAAGACCTGTGATAATGTATGGAGCAGAAACGATAACAATGACAAAAAGAGATGAAGAGGAGTTGAGGATATTAGAACAAAAAATAATGAGAACAATTCTAGGGCCAATAAAAAACCGACGACAATGAATACAGGCAACGTATGAATCATTAAATACTGAGAGAAATGAACGGGGAAGATATAGTAAACAGAATAAAAAGACAAAGAATAAAATGGCTTGGACATGTATGGAGAGAAGGTGAGCGAGCAGTCGCTTGCTCAATGCTACAATGGGAACCAGGTGGTGGGAGAAGGCAAGGAAGACCCAGATCTAAGTGGCTGAAGGAGGAGGAGGAGGATTTGAGAAGGATAGGAATCGTCAGATGGAAAGAAAAAACGAGGGATAGGAGACTATGGAAAAAAATAAGCGAGAAAATAATGGAATGAAGGGGATTGATCCACCCCAGAAAGAAGATCTAGAAAGCATTTTGCGGCGCAGCCCCACAAGGGGTGTCTAGCCATTTTATATATATAAGTATGGATGGTATTTATGTAGTGATAAAACCAGGAAGAGGACATAATATTTTTGGGGGAACCAAAATATTATATAAAGTACTAAGAGTTTCAGTAGTTAATTGGTAACACTTATAACGTGGAATTGAGTTTGACCGAACAAAAAATCAAATGAAATTTATCCTCAAACATATTTAAATTCTTATACACATCAAAAATATTAAATTAAGAAAAACACTTATTTAGTATTTCTTTCTTACGGCTTTGATCGTTGTTGAACTTTTGGCCAGTAATTTAAAGTGAAGATAGTGCACTTGCAGTGTACTGGAGTATTATAGTCCCAATAGATGTCACCTTTTATTCAAGTAGGTTATCTGTAATTATACATTGCAAAAATAATGAATGTTTGCTGGATGAGATCCATTTATCTTGCACTGATGATGATGAATATTTTTCCTACAACCACTATGATAAGCACGCTTTTCTAAACAAATTTTTATACGCAAAGCAGGCCTTTTCTTAATTCTTTTGATAGCCGTTGGAAAAGTAAGGCGAAAAGTACACGCTATGGCACTTTTCCGCACCGAAATGTCAAAAAAAGCTACCTATGACCTGTCAACTTTTTTTGACAATTCAACCTATAATAGTGAATTTTTCATTGGTGTACAATTTCAAATTTAAATTAAAAGTAAGTAAGTAAACTATTTAGCTCATTATTTATTTTAATTTATCAATTATAAAACACTAACCTATTAAGCATTATTTTAGGAATTATGAACCAATATCAAAATCAAGTTTTACAATTGATTACTTATACATTCAACTGATGTTACTGTTTATTTTCATATTGTCAGTTCTTTCTATTCAAAGTTAACATAAAATAACTAGGTACCTATAAATAACTAGGTATATATTAATTACTGTATTTCCTTTATTAATAAATGTGATTGTTAAAAAAATATTGTGTACAACTTGTACGCAAATCAGTTTTCCCACTCGCTAGATTTGCGACACTCGCCAAACTTCTGCGCTCGTGAGAAAAGTGACGCTTCGCGCACTAGTTGTACAAAGTACTATTACTGCACCAGTTTCGTTAACTTTTTACTAATTTACTGACAGTCGACCTTGTTAGGATATTCCCGTGATATTTCTATTAAGATATAAATTATTACAGATCATTCAATCATAGCCATTCAAATGTCAAATGTATTAATTCAACTTCGGCAAAGTTATTGTAAATAGGTATAGCTACAACTCAGAAATTATGACATTTACTTAAGTAAAGGGAACATTACCTGCATGAAAAATATTCAGTATTTTTAAAGCATTTCAAAAGGCAAAAAAATACAGATTGGTCAATTTTAAATAACAGAGTTCATTATTATTCATGAAAAATGAGAGATCTGACAACAAGGTGAATACCACCATAATATCGGCCGCTTAGACTAGTCTCTAGTCTAAGATCGGCCGCATCACAAAACCCTTGCACATCAAATTCTAAAAAAAACGTGCGTTCCGTTTCCAATAAAATTGAGGCGTTTCATAATTAAAACCCACTCTGTATATAAAAAGGTACCAGCGATGTTGCCAAGTGAATTAAAATTAAATCAGTACGTTGTTATTTTTGAATTTCCATAACGATTAGTTACTTGTTTAA
>CAJUYI010000023.1:384666-415959 GCA_910591695.1 Galerucella pusilla | reverse complement strand
CTCACATTTACTCACATTTACCAAAACGACATGGTCATTGTGAATTCAATGTACTTTTCCCTTCTTTGAAATTGTGAATGTTAGTTAATGCACATTACCCAAACGAGGAGGCAAATGTGCACATTTACCGGAAAATGTGTAAATTTGCCGCAATATCCACTATTACCGTAACAGATACACTTTTACCCTACCTAAAATTTAATTTTTGTAATTGGTACTATTAATTGTTAAGAGTACCAATAACAAAACATTCACTTAGAAAATGATAGTGAAATTATTAAGATCTGTAATTTTTTTATGTTGCCACCAAAATATGAAATATTTTGAATTTCAATTATCGCCGCCATCTACAAAGCAGAGGACGAACTCTGGACGTAGCCAATTGAATAGAAAACTATATTCTCGGAAAATAGATAATATAATATTAAAATTTCCAATTTATACCGTTTTTATACGTAAATATTTCATAATATGTGTTAAAAAAGTAAATTATCTTGAAATTTGATTATTTGAAACTGTTAACTTGAGAGCGCCATCTACAAAGCAAAATAACAGGTATTTTATGTGTCATTGAATAGAAAACTCTAATTTTGAAGAGAAAAACATGTGAAACTGGTTGCATACCTATTTGGGCCAAAATTTTGTCTTACCATTAATTTTATGAAATCAATACCAAAGCATTCCTTTTGTTATATTCAGACATGTCATAAATATCAATTAAGTACTTGTATATTATAAAATTGTTTTAAAATTCTGTATAAGTAAAATTACAGTCACTCCTCAAAGGCGCACCTATTTTTTTTAGGATTTTTTTAAGAATTCCAATACAGTTCAATGAATTATGAAAAGTTTTAATTTTGGTTTTGTACCTATATTTCGTGATACACGTTCTTCAAGAACATTTGGATTAAATTAAAAAACAAAAGTAGCTGTTCAGATTTTATATTTAACAGCTTTACAATGTAATAATATATGACTATGATTTCTCTTATATACAAATTTTTTATATCTCATCTCAAAGTATGAAAACAATAGTTTTAAATAAAATTTTGAAAAAATATAATCTCCAATAACCATTTCGGTTTGTAATTAAAAGGGGGCATATTGCCCGCAAAATTTGTTTCTTCTTAGTTGGTTGTTGTTTTGGAAAACAAATATTACTCAAAACTATTATTTTTATACCTGTCTGATTACACCAAATTGAATAATTTACTGGAAACTGTAAATAATACAAATTTTTGTTGTTTTCTGTTTTGTGAAAATGAAATAAATAACAAAAAAATTAACTGGTACTCAAAGATAAAAATTGTTAAAACCGAAATAATCAAAATTGTATTAATGGTACACTGTTTTAATATTATTTCTCACTTTCCATTATATGCCTTACTATACAGTTTGTCCTGACATGAATATGTGTTTTGTCAAAATGAAATAAGTAACAAAAAAATCAACTACGATTCAAAGAAAAAAACTGTTAAAACCGAAATAATCAAAATTGTATTAGTGGTACACTGTTTTAATTTTATATCTCACTTTCCATTATATGCATTACTATACAGTTTGTCCTGACATAAATATGTTTTTTGTCAAAATGAAATAAGTAACAAAAAAATCAACTACAATTCAAAGAGAAAAATTGTTAAAACCGAAATAATTTTACTAATGGTACACTGTTTCAATATTTTTTCGCACTTTCCATTATATGCATTACTATACAGTTTGTCCTGACATAAATATCAATTATATCGATTGAACAATATGTAACAATATAGAAATATGTAATTTACAATTAAAATTCTTCATTCAAGTCAACTTTATAAAAGCTTTTGCATAAAATTATACTATTAAAAAATCTCGTTATAAATTGTTATATACACTGAAATTAATCATTTAACAAAGCTGCAGCTGTTTAATTTATACAAGAATGATCTAATAAACAAATAAATATTTATATTATTTCAAGTTTGGTTTTTTATGATCATAATCCTGATCAGCTCCCACACCAGAATCGGAGTGTTCGTGATAATTTCTATTTACATTCAAGTCTTTGATGGAATTAAACCCATTATAGTTATTACCAGCAAAATAACTCGGTTTTAATGGTTCAGGAAGTCCCATTATGCCATTACTCATACCATCCTTATCAGGATATGAGAAATTCGTTAAAGCCTCATTCATATAACCATTTACATGGTGATTATAGTGAAGAGGCTGATGAGGCTGTGATGATAATGATGTCGAATTGGACGGACGTAATTTCACATGCTTACTGTAATTTGTTTGCACAACCGTGTATGGGATTTCTCTCAGTTGTAAATCGCTCATACCTACAGTATCGATCAAATCAAACTCCAGATGTTTTTTCAATTCGGTGGACATCCATTTCGGTTCCGAAGGGGATCTAGATCGCGATCTATGTTTTCTGTGTCTATTTCTTCTACCAGTACTGTTGTAATTCGGTGGATTGGATTTACTTTCGTTGTTTCTCCTACTACTTACAACCGTAGCTTTTTGAATACTGTTGAGGTTGCTGTCATTGGCGGCGGCGGCGTTTCGTTGCACTTCCTGCCATTGCAAACCCGAATCGACTAATTCGTAATAGCTTTCCGATTTACTTCTCGATCTGGATTCAGAATATTTATTTTGGTCATAGTCAGATCCGCAATCTTTTTTGCTACTTCTCGATTTTCTTCTTCGGTGTTTTCTTCGTGATCTGGAAGAGCGATTCGAATGTTCACTTTCGTTATCTGAAGTTCGACTTCTGTGTTTTCGTTTTTTGCAATTTCTGGAATCATTTGAACTTTGGCTGTCTACTGACGACGATCTGTATCTAGCTGATCTAACTGAACGTGGACTAGCTGGTGCAGAACTGTTGTAAAGGCCTTTGGAATGCGGTTGTGACCACGGAGCACTTCTTGTACTTCTGGGAGAGTCGAATTTCTTAACATTAGATGCATTTAACGTAGAATTATAGTTACTTTCGAAGTTATCTACAGGTAGAGGTAGAGATATGTGTTTAATTTCCTGTTGATGAGTCTGTCTTAAAGGTTCGGAAAAATTTGCATCGTTAGCAACCTGAGATCTTCTGGAAAATCTTCTCGAAGGCCTTCGAGAAAACGAAGGAGGTTGCCGCAGCTTCATCTGAGCATCCCGAACAGCTTGTTTTTCAGTTCTTCCGCTGTAACGGAAGCGCGAACCTAAAGCGAATATATCGGGGCTCGTAGGAGGCACTTGCACTAGTCGGAAAAACGAATGGTGTTCTATACAGCACTTCCACAAATGTTTACAAGCCGATTTAGACGGTGTTTCGAAACCGTAAGTGCACTCATCATTGTTTTTGTCAGTCACTCGGAGCATAAAGTATCGACCTTTGAAATAAATTTTCGTGATGCGCGGCCAATAGTAATTCCCGACTGTATTTTTATTTCTTAACACTATAATACCGCCGGGAGTTAGTCCCAAGAAGTATTCCACGTGGTCTTCACCGAGCACTGGATGTAAATCGACACCGTAATTTTCTAACCACTTCACTTTGTCCAGATAATTTAATTCAGCTTGCGAAGGCATTTGACCCACTAACGTTTGATGTAGCTCAGCTATTCGCATCTCTAGTTCAATACTTTGATTTGGTAAGAATCGGAATTCTGAAACATATCCAGGACTGTGTCTTCTAGGATCGTAATCCCCCAATTCGGATTGTAAAACGTAAGCACAAAGTTCAGCAGTTAAATCGAAAGGAACCAACAATCTTCCTTGTAGAACATCTTGCTTCAATTGTAGAAAAAATTGATACCTGGTTATTTCTTCCAGCAACTTGCAAGGATCTGCTGCGTAAAATTTCACTCCGAAGTAGAGAGTGTAAGGATCGGTACCTTTAATTTGTTTATTAAGCTTCTTGGTGGGATCTAACCAGTGAGTTTGTCCGTTCGGATCAAGAAATCTTAATCCAAAATAAGCTGTTTCTAATAAGTTTAAGTGGCGAAACACGACATCCAAAAGCGCTTGACCATTGCTGTTGTTTTGTAGTTCGTGCACCAGTTCAGTTTCATCTAAAAATACGATCTTACAATGTACCGAGTACACCTTCGCACAAAAACAATCCATAATATTCAACTGGCCTAAAAAAAATATAACAAAAGATTTAGAAATCGATAAGGATATGATGAGTAATACTTTACCTTTGAGAGCAAGTTCATATTTCCAATTACGCTTAGCCTTGTATATTGGTAGACTAGGAAGGGCAATCACCTTTGAGAAGTTCACTAGTGGTTCAGTGCACACTGCATACTGAAGAGAACTATTTTGACTACGGTATACCAACGGCAAATGATGGTTTGCATTGTCTTTGGTTCCCTTTCCACTTAACTCATGACTATATTCTAACAGGTGATGTGAACGTTTGGTTGTCCTAACCGGTATTCGTCATTTAAGATCGGTCAGTTCGTTATTTACTTGTTGTACGTGATGATGGAGGCGAAATATCGTTGAGGCGATTGTATTTGATGACTGGTTCGGTGTGATGTAAAATTTGTGGTACCACGGCAGCCAGCACGCAGCGGTATACCGGTGCTGTAAGAGATACTTACCTGAGAGAATGGAGATGGTAATACTAAGAATAGGCCAGTTGTTTGATTTTTCAGTAATTATATGATGCTGATATGAATAAAATTGAATTTTCACAAATCTAGATATTAAAATCTTTACAATGGTACTTTAAACGTCGAATTCCATACATGTCTCAAAAAGTTAAAGAGCGTTGAAAATGGCTCATGTAGGCTGAACATAAATTATTAAAATGAGACTGGTGCTCAACCAATCAACTTTAAAAACATATCGAATGATAGAAATTTTGTCCAAAAAATGTTAATTATTTTTGCCTCATTGACCAGCAAAGAATTGTCCACCGGTTAAATATATTTATACAACCCAAAGTAAGGTACATAGAGATTTTGTTTGAGTAAATTCTATCATTCTAAACACATTTTCTAATTATCCTGTTTTATTATCGGGGGTAATATCCCTAACGCATTTAATATTTCCGGAAAAATTCGGGAAAACGAGTTTGTTAAAACAGATTACGTAGGAAAAATTAGATGCACGAGGGACATTTGGTGAGATTAGAGTAGAAGAAACAGTTTATTTTAATAAATTTTTTTTAATTAAAATAAGAACAATATAACTTTGAAGCTAGGAAAGGTAAATACTTCAAACTCATTTTAAATTACAATTCATATAAAAATTACAATTATTGTAGGTTGCAGGAGTATTGTTAGCCATATCGGTTAAATTGTCAAACTTTCAATTTTTTTTCCGGAAAAACTGCTGACAGCTAAGTTGACAGTTGTTAAGTAATTTTTCCACTTAAAATTTATATTTTACATACCAATTCTTGATAGCGGTTGGTCAAAATTAATAGGAAGGAAATAATCGCTCGAATATTACAAGTATTATTTGCGCACCGAATTTAACTATTATTCTTTATACTAAACTGGCCTAATACCACTAACGAGGCCATCTAGGGTACTATAAAATAATTCAAACAAATGTGAAGCTTTTTATCTGAAAGCGCGCACCATATTTTAAAAGCCTTGTGAATTAATTTCAACTACAGGAAACTAGAATAAATTGGAAAAGTAACAGTTTAATTTGATTTTTCTATAGTTATTGTGAAAATTTTATAGCAACTCTTTTGAGTAGATGAAGTATCACTTTAACCGCATGATAATAATTTTTAAAGCGGAAAACGTTTAATTTGAGACGATATCTGTAAAAATCTAAAGTATTCTGCAACAGCGGAAACTTCTTCGAATATAACTGAATCAAAATAAATCAAAGTAAAATATAAAACTGAATATGATATTCGATGTCTTATAAATGAATGAAAAACTTCGCATTCATATAAACATACTTTAGAAAGTAACTTAAATTTGTGCGCTATGATATGTTAATGACACCTCAAATCTTTTTTAACGAAGAAGTATTAAAGAATTCCCCGAAGAAATTTGAAGAGATAATTGGAATCCTTTCTTATTACCGGTTGAAAATATTCATTAAGAGTTTCAGAGTTGATAAAGATCACTTCTACATTCAATATAAGAGCACCTACATGTTAGCCTAAAATATTTGTTGATAAACATCTCTATCTATATACTTCGCATTTTCTTGGTCACGGCAATTACCAAACACCCTAAGATCATAACATACTTAAATACAGTTTCCTATAAAAATTATAATATTTTAGTAAAGTGGGCTTCTAATTACAAAATAGAATTGTTGGTTATACCGCGCAGATATCTCAACCTCGTTCAACTTAGGGCCGATTATACATAGCAAGCTTGAAACAAGGTTCAGCTGAATTCGGCAAATGGTTGAATCTGTCTATTCAATGGATACCGTTAAACCTCGGTTTAGGTAAACTCAATTATTGGAATGTGGGTATCATATATACGGGGATCTTCCATTTAAAATTTTTCCTTATGAAAACCAATGAAAAAACAAATAAAAATCAAACTTGTTTATTTTTATCTATCACTCTATCAGTATAAACGTCAATAACTCATCACTGTATGCTGAGTACCAGCCTACTAAATTGTAAAATATGCGTGAACTTGGTTTAAGCGGGGAAAATTGACCGCTTTGTTGAACTCTTAGATGAACGTCTCTTAGGATCTGAAGTAGTATTGTGCAACGTTAAGAACCAGGTTTATCTTGAGCCGATGTTGAAGTCGCATTGCACAATCGGCCCTTAGAAGTGTAATTCAATGTCCATCAGGGCATATATGCCTGACAAGTGGTTGTTGCTTTTTAGTGAACAGTCTCTGTCCTTTATAAAATAATTTTCAAAGACTTTGTGAGGCGATCTATGAACACTGCTTCATTCAACACCACCGTGCACAAGATGAATCAAATATTACAGAATTGGAATAGTCTTATATTCATTTAACGGAACACACCGAGGTGGGAAGAATTTCATAACTGTCGAGAGATTAGTTATATTTGTTATGTTTATCGTTATTTTTTTAAATATAAAAAATATTCATCTAAAATAGATTAACGGACACATTATTTTAGAGGGTGGGCAGTGAGGGCGGGAAGTAGAGGTGTGTAATATGACACTTTCTAACCTTCAATGACGTTAGTAATGACATGCATTAACTATATGGTTGTGAATAAAAGTACATTTTTTAGCGGGCTTGTAATTTTCAATCACTTCTTATAGAGTTGAACCTTATAACAACCAAATGAAAAATTCTCCTACTAAAAAAACGCTCTTAGATACTATTTGAAATTTCACTTTTAAAACGATTTCTTCCGAAAACAATTAATTTTAATTGAAGCAGTATAATTACTCGTTTTCTTTGGAGCTTAAATACATTTTTTTGTTATGCATTTAGATGAAGACACGCAACTGCTCAGTCAGAAACACTGAATAACTCACCGCAATGAAGTATAATTAGAATTATTGAATTATTTGTTTCAGATTTCTTTTTGTACCCATAACGTCAATGGGAAAATGCTTCTCTTTCATTTCTACAGTTTCATGAATTCCTTTACCCAAACTGTGCTTTGACTTAGGTACGCGTACTATGTTTATCTAACTTAACTCAACATATATGGCCCAAAATTCCCGAAAATGCAAACTCCTACATCAAAATCCGAAAAATCAGCTCCCACAATACTCCAAAAACCTCCCATGCCATTTGATTTCCCTTCGGAAGTCCAGAGAATTCATTGATAAGACGAATAATGCGATCTTGATATTCAGCTTCCAACGCAAACCGCGGCTCGTCAAGTGTTTCGGCTAGTATAGGACGATTAATGTTTCTTTGAATTTCATTCCCGAGATGTTCCATTCAGATCCAGGCTACATGCAGGCTATTCCAATCGTTGAATATCAACCTCATCCAAATATTGGTTAACAATATTTGTTGCATTGTCATGCATTGGAATAAAGTCATCTCCAACAATTGTAGAATAGGGAATTACAGCTTCCTTAAGAACGTCTTCTATGCAAAGTGGAGCATTTGATCTCAACAACTTCAATAAATAAGAATTCGGTAAGTGCTGCTATTAATTCTAGGCTTTTATTTGAATACATATACATCTTCAAAAGGAAGCAAGATGTCAAGGAGGTGAAATAAAAACTGGAAGATGGCGGAAAGAAAAGTCTTTGTAATTAAATAAGCGCGAAGTCTACAAGTTTTCCGGAATGTTCCACAAGGTGTTAAGAAATTGGACTACAAATACATTGTTTTTTTCACAATGTATAAATGAGCTATCAAAATTTTTGGAAAACTTTTCTGACGTTTGTTTTAATACCGAAGAGTTTATCTACAATTTGGCGTAGAAACAATTGAAATCGATTACGAAAGTTCTTGGACAACGAACTTGAGCAAATTTTAGGTGTCTCTTGGCCTTGGTCAATACACAACTGGTCTGTTGAGCCCAACCCAAACGTGTAAATGAATCAATGAATCGGTGGCCGAGTTTTTATTCCTATCTATAATTTATGTTTTTTATTAGATTAGGTATAAAAACTTCAAATGACAAAAAATTTAAAAATATATATTCCAATTATCAATTGAAAACGAGAGTACGATGAAAGTTCATAAGCTGATTAGTGACGGTATAAAAACGTCCATAAAATGAATCTATTTAATTCATATATTCTTAAAATGGAGAAGCATCCGGTGAGAAGAACAACAACATTACCTCTCTTGGTGACGATGTCGATGAAAAAAAATGTAACTACAGATCATTAAAATCTGTCTCAACAAGTTAATTATATCCTGCGACAAGAACTTAATGAGAACCAGTGCAGTATTTTTCGTTTTAAAAGCTACCGATACACATGACATAACCAGAATATTATCGACATAATAGAATATCAGTTTATACATACATACCTGTATTTATACACGTTTATCTGTTGAAGTTGCTATTAATTCCAGACTGTTTTTTGTTCGTCATTAAATCCTGGTTTTTATAAAAAGCCTTACAAGCTGGTAACACGTTACAGATGAATTTAAAGCTTCCTGAGAAAGATAATTCCCTTGCAATGTCGGTTAAAAATTCTAATAATATTTGAGCTAGAAATTAATTTTAATTCTTTTTTATTTGAAAAAAAAGTGCATCAACCCTTTAGGCTATTAGCGCTACCAAATTAACAATAAATATTGAGTACTCTACCACAGTATAGGTGTAAAAAACAAAGAATTTTGGTGATTAACTATTAAACTTTGTGCAAAAACTGAATAGCACGTGGATAAGATTAGTTTTCCATATTGTACTCTCCTAGCAAGTGGTAGGTGGAATGTTAAATGTAACTCTTTGCTGTGAAAACTTTGGACAGTCTATTAATAAATGTCTCACTTAAATTACGCAAGTTCACGTAAGCTGATAATTAGCGAACTATTTTTCCAATTATTAGAGAGTTGATCGAATAAAACTCGAAGTCGAACAATATTTATATATTTACGCAGAGCTATAAATTAATTATTATACATTTGAACGTTTCTTTTAGTTGCGGAAATTTGCTACTTTTGATTTAGGTACTATTGTAACCGTTTATCCATCGAGATACTGGCGAACTACACCACGAGTTACTTTTGTGAAAATACACGTTACAACTTGAGCTGGAACACCTTTTTTTAATCAATGCTAGAACTCAACGTTGGTGCTGAATCGATTTTTTTAAAGTAACATTAAAAACTGAGACTAACTTGTTCTTTCCTGGTTTCTGAAACGGCCTTCCACGGTTTAACTGTTCTTTTCACTTCTCTCAGTTTATCGTGAGATTGGGGACCACAGGTGTTAACCGATGTCTTGATAATGTTTTTTCATTCTTTATATTCACCAGATTTGACAACCTTCAATTTTTATTTCTCTCCTTAACAAATGAGTTTTAAATAATAACTAAGACACTATTATATTTGGTTTGGGCTTAAGAAGTGATGTAGTGCCAATTTTTGGTAGATCAAAAAATACCTTTTTTTTAGAATTAGTTTTCATACAGTTACCCATTGCTATTTAACAGCTCCTATCAATAATATAATTGAAATTCCATCAACTGAAGATTAGGAAAGTAGACTAGAGATTTTCTTTGAAAAATACTACCTACAACATACAGTATACAGCATAGAGAAAGAAAAAAGGTAGAACGTGTCGCGGGACACACGGTAGGAACTTTAGTTCCTTTTAAGCAAAAACTATGTAAATCATTTGACGTTATAGATAAACAATTTGCATATGCCTCGTTGGCCGAGTAATAAGCAAACCAGACTCTCACGCGGTAGACCCGGGTTCGATTCCCCGTGAAGAAGTTTTTTTTTATTGTTAATTTCATTTTTAAACAATTATTCTGTTTGATATTAATAACGACAACAGGTAGACGTTTGAAATATTTAGCAGAATATTCATTATTAAGGATAATGGTACGGTAACCTTCATGAGGGAGTCCGACTGGCAACATCTACTTATAACAGCATCGTATATTTGAAAAGGGAAACCGTAGCATTATACAAATTGGACATTCAAGAACTGTACGTTTACCACAAAATTAGTGGAAACATAAAATTGAATTGTTAAATTTTTAATTTGAAGTTATATTACAGTTTATAGAAATTTTTATTTTCTAGATTCTTTCTTAAGTGGGTCGTAGAAAAAATATGCTGCTCGACTCGTGTGGATTGTCCATATCGCACTTGAACGATTGAGCACTTCGCCTACGGCGTCGTGCTCAAACTTTGTCCTCGTGCGATATGGCCATCATTTCCACACTATTTGCACAAACTACTAATTCTTTCAAAATATGCCCTTTTACATTCATAAACAACCTGCCAAATGTCAAATCAATTTATCCATCCATTTTAAAGTTATCGAATTAAAACATTCAAGTTCTCAAAATTTCAACACCTTGTATTTCGAAAAGTAAATGTGCTAGACCCCTTAATCCTCAATAATTTTGTCCAATTTTACGAGAGGAATCTACATACAAACGTTGTGATTACCCTTAACGTTCGAGATGCTTATACCATTTTTTGCGCGATTGTATTGAAATAAATTCCGAATAAAATAATTTAAATTTCTTCGAAATGAACAAAAAAGATCAATCGCGCAAAAAAAATTATGGAAATAATAGTGAAAATTTATCCGAACAAATTCAAGTAGATCACCAGCACTGCGAATACCAGCTTTGCATAGAATTTTAATATAGCATCGGTGGTTCAGTGGTAGAATGCTCGCCTTCCACGCGGGCGGCCCGGGTTCGAATCCCGGCCGGAGCATATGAATCGCTGCTTCGTAAACGAAAGAGAGACTAAGGAGAGAGAACAAGCACGCAGCAAGGCACATAACGAAGCAACGTAACATAACGTAGCGTAACGTAACGTAACGTAACGGTCAGATCTTTTGCGTCGCGACCCCTGGTCGCTCAAACATAACCTGACGTGAAGTTCTAAAGTTCCAATAAGAGAGATTTTATTAAAACATCAAAGCCGATTAGTTTATTTGGTGAATGATATTTCAGGTCCGAGGGCGAGAGAGACTCTGCCAAACATCAGATATCTGATTCGAGCCGTGGCGGGGCAGGCACAAATTATATGCTCTGCTGTTTCATCATCTTCCAGACAAAGACGGCAAGTCTGATCTTCCGACAGTCCAAGTTTTAGCATATGATGATTCAGATGACTGTGGCCTGTTAAAAGGCCTGTTAGACAACGTAGGTCATGCCTGCTATAGTCCAACATTTGTTTGGAGACATTCTTCGAAGGATGTATAAAAGCCTTTGAATGAACCAATCCTGGTTCATTATGCCAGAAGTCTAAAGCTCTTCTTGCTGTCCAGGTATTTAGTGTTTGTTTGGCAAAACTTTACTTTATTGAGTTCTCCTATTGAGAAGAGTCTTTTTGGCAGTCCAAAACCAATTTCGACGTTACACGGTGGGAGCTAAGTGCTTTCAAAGTCACTTGGCTGTCCGAGAAATTTTTTATTGTTCTCTGTATGAGATTGCCTTGCTCCACTCTCTCCACACATGAAACAATGACGTTAATTTCCGCCTGAAATACGGTTACATAAGATCCTAGAGAGGTTGAAATTTCTGTCCTAGGTCTGCGCCCGAATACACCTGCACCAGAGCCTGAGGGTGTTTTTGAGCCGTCTGTGTGCCAACAGCTGTCTGCTCTTAATAGTTCGTCCTAACGGAGGACCCATTCATCTCTATTTGGAATTAGGACGGTATAAGGCAGATTGTAGTTTACTGTAAGAGGCATTATATCAGAGGTCATTCCCAGAATACTGGAGAGTATAGACCTCAATCGTAATAGATAAATTGTATTAATCTTCATGTAAAACAATTTAAAAAATTCAACAAAGCCATTAAATTTATAGTAATCTACAGCTTAATGTACGGAAGAAACGGTACACAAGAAATATTTTTCAGTTTCACTGAAAAACACCTTATATCATACGCACAAAGAAGAGAATAATTCGAAATGATTGAAATGTCCCAAGGCTAGAAACTCTGGATGTGAAATTACGCATTTGTATTGCAAATCAGAGTAAAAATTGCCAAGTCGAGTATACGGCAAATTATTATTCATTTTAAAATGTAATGTATAATTATGTATTCCGTTCAGACATAACTTGGGGCTGAGGTTTCTTCTACAATGGTCATTTACTGTTTGCCGTTGTCTATACACGGAATAAACACGGAATACCATTGTGTACTGTGTTGTCGAGAGATGAATATAAAAGTACTACACTAACTGCCATCTTTTATTTTATTTGTACTTGTACTCGTTGGTTGTACTTATTGTTGTAACATGAAGACGATAAACAGGAAGTCACTGTTGATATTTCTTGTAATTTCCAAGCAGTAAATGTTATAGATCTCATTTTAATTACCTACATTTTATTTTAAATTAAATAGAGCAAGTTACAAACTTGTTGATTCTTCGTAATCAATTTTACATACCTACATTTACATTCAATTCCAATTTTAATTGAAAGATAAATTTTAGGGAAATGATGATAAATGAGATAAACATTTTTTCAATATACTGTACCACGTTTTTAAAACGAACTAAAAAGTAAAAAATAATATCAATAACAAGCGGTAGTTCTTTACTATTCACTTTCGGAAAACCCTGTATACAAAATATTATAGATATGATTTTTTTGCTTGAAAAAAGTAGCGCCTCGCGTTGATTATTATTATAATTTTTTACTTTTTAGTACGTTTTAAAAACGTGGTAAGCATATTAAAAAATTTTCATTTATTATTTTTTTGTTTCAGAAAGTATTTTGAGTGTGAAAGTTGCAATTGATTTTGAATACTTCCATGCGGCAAATATCACAATCATTGAGGTAGCTGGAACGATAACGAAACGTTTTATTAAAAAATATAGAAAGGATTATGGTTCAATTTCCCAAAATATTAAGAAAGAAGAATAATGGATAAACTACGAGGAGCATACAGAAGATATAATAAAGCACGTCTGCTCTTAGTTTACCACTTTCGGATTAGAATCTGGAATTGGGTTGGCTTTGGCGTTATTTAGGTTTACTTCATGCTTGTGAGAAAACGACAATTAAACAACAAGCACGTGTCATCGAAATTGTTTATATTTTTTTGCATTTTATTTGTGTGATGTGTGTAGGTGTGTGTAGGAATTTGTTAGTAATACCGTTGATTGATGTTCAATAATTTCGAACCAAACGAAAATAACATCAGATGCAACAAAAACAAAATTTTTGGAATATTTAAATGAGTCCACCTGCTGTTCACAAATTTAATATTATCGGAAAAGGTTGAAAACGATGGGGAGTTGTCAAACATATGTATATATTTTGGGGTGACATTCACTGAGAACTAAAAGGTCTATTGTGTGCCTCCTTACTTAGTTTCTGAAGAGAGTCCCCAGAGACTACCAGCTCCTTCAGTCCTACTTACCAGAAGAATTTTAGGATATCTGCATACTTTAACTTGGGTCCCTCTTCTATCCAGTAATCTCCCAGGTTCTGTGCCCTAGGATTCTGAATTGCTGTGCAACTCAAAAGTATGTGGATGAAGGTTTCTTCTTCCATGCCAAAAAGTATTTTATTACTAGTTAATTTTGACAATGGTAGCTGGAACGCCACCGAAATAAAAAATAAAAAACATTATTGTGGTTTGATTCCCAAAAAATAAGAGAAAAAAAATCTACATTTTTCTTCCTCCACTATTTTGAGCTTTTTCAGGTGCCCATATTCAGGAGCCAATGTCCCGTTAGAATTCCTGTTAAAACTCTTAGCGCAGTTTTACTTTGACTTATGCATTCATTTGTGTATTCACCCAGTAGAATCTTTGATTTTCTAATCCCTAGTAGATCTTTTCAATGGTCGGATCATCTTTTTTTAATCGGCTTTGAATATTTCTTCCAATATTACATTGGAGCTAATTCCGCAAAAGGATTCAGGCCCCCAAAAGGGTATTTCAGTCCCCCTCATTTCCTTATATTCCAGTGTATGATGGAATCCACAGTAAGTTTGTCTTGGCTTTCCCACACCATTTTGGAACTGAATACACAAGAGCTCAGTGCTCTAATGGCTCTAATGTGCTCTAATGGCATTATAATAATCCTTTGCTTTTTATATCTTTTATCAATATTGAACTGGCCGCACTTTCTTCTGGCGTAAATTTCTGCTTGAAAGATACTTGATGTTTTTCCAAGCTTTCAGACTGTTTGGCTCCTGGGCCGGCAAATGCCCAGATTAATCCTAGGCTTGGGCAAATTTATACTATATACGATGAGTGAGGGTGAACAATACTCTTTTAATAGGTACCTAATACGGATATTTTGTCATTAATTTCTTCAATCTACTAAATGCAATATTTTAGGAAAAATAACTATAGAGACTAAGATATTACAAGTGTCATGGAGGTTTTAAAGAAGAGGAAATATCTTCATTAACAGAGGTCGTTAGAAATTTTGTTTAACGGTAAACTAGCAATTGCGTCATTTTTGATACCAATAATGGGAAGAGCGCATAAAATGACTTTCTCTAATGATATAGTTTTAGTAGAGTCTAGTAAGTCCTGTGAGCAAACAAAATACTGTTGACACATTTATGTACCGCGTGTCGAAAATTTGAGGTATACATTCAGGTGTTGTTTTACATACTGGGCAACTTAAGGAGCCATTGCGTGGAGCAGCAGAACTAGCCTATTAACGACGAGAGAAAACCTCTCCAAAATTCAAAGACTAGCAGCCATGGAAGTGATTCTCACACAACTACATGTGGTGGTGGAATGTGTTGTAGAAACAACAAGATACAGACCAAACAAAAGGGGAATCATTAAAAAAAACTACCTTCTCACTTCTTAGAAATCATAGTATCTGGGACATGCCACAAGATGGTATGATGAAAGTATAGCTTTTCAAACAAATTCATTGCGGAATTAATCAACAAGAACGAATGGTATCCAAATAACATTACCCGGTCTGGAAAAAATGCCATGCAATGGAACACAGAAGGCTAAAAAGCACTAGAAGGAGCTAGGATAGGAGTGTACGGGCCAGGAACCAATCACTCTGAAAGCGTGGGAAAGCCACAACTATCTAGCGGAAATTCACGCAATAAGAAGTGTGCCTAGTTCAATATTAAAGGATATAGAGGGCAAAGGATTATGATATTGTCGGATAGTGAAGCAGCCTTTAAAGCACTCAGCTCTTCAAGTTGCCATTGAAGCGCTGGCCTCTTGTGTAATCAGTTCCAAAATGGTGCGGGAATTCCTGAGCGATTCCAGGACACAATGGAAGAAACCAAATAGATGATGCGAACTAGCAAAGAGTGGGACTTGAGCACCATTTTGCGGAATAAGCTCCAATGTAATATTGGAAGAAATAGGCATAACCAAGAAAAAGAGCTTACACAATCAAAGATTCTGCTGAGTGACAACAGCCCGCATAGATCAAATAAATGCATGAGTCACAGTAAAACTGCACTAAGAGTTTTATCAAGGGATCCTAACGGGACATTGTCACCTGAATGGGCACCTGAAAAACCTCAAAATGGCGGAGGAACCAAAACGTAGATTCTTTGGCATGGAAGTAGAAACCTCCACATACTTGCGAATTGCACACCAATCCAGAATCCTATGAACGAGAGACATCGCTGTGCGTACAGTTTGAACAATAAGCTTTTCACTCGCAGCGATAATTACGCTGCGAAAACTACGCGTCTTAGAGCCAAACTAGATTACAGAGAAAGTTCAAACCTTTCCACTCTGTACATCACGTTATGCCTGCAGGTATCTCTTTGTCTACAAAATCCATCACAAACAGATAATGACCATTAAAAAGATTTTACTTGAAGGTGAGGGCCATTTATTAAAATAAATTATACTACATCCTGTCAATCTATTGATGCTGGTGTAACTGTATAGCTGTTTAATATACATCGTAAATCTTACTGGATACTCACGAGTTTGATACGTTATTTATATGTAGTATATAAAATCATTATAAAATTAACCCAATTAGGTGTCTGCTCAATTAGAGTTTTATATTATCGAAATTATTTATCAGCTTATACTGGGTTGGAAAAAACTAACTATAGCTCGTATATACCAAAGAATACACCAGCTTAACAAGAAGCGAAGCCCGACGCAATCTCTTTGATGTTTTGGTAACAAAAATTTATGACCTTGAGAGACCTATGTTGACTGATAACTTATTAAAAACACAGAGAAAATTATCAAATTTTCAAATATCAGCGATAGCATTGGTTGTCAAAATGAAGACAAGTATCTTATTATAAAAATGGCTCATTTCAGACATAGGTACGCATATAAAAAAAGGATTGGAAGCTTCGCTTCCTGTTAAGCTGGTGTATTCTTTGCTCGTACAGTATGAAAACTGTTTGCCATAACGTCAGTGATAACTGAACTATGTTGCTAGGCATTTGACAAGTATGAGTCGTAGTAGTAAATGTCAAATGATGGTTATCAAATATTCTTCTTTTTATTTGGTTATAGGTTACTCTACAGTTGCAAACTAACTTTAAAGAATGAGGCAAATTCTTTTATTCACCGATAGATCCAGCAATCGACCAACTGCGTTTTTATATTCATTGGTAGATTGTAGATTGAAGAAATGATGCGTTCATATATTACGGTTGCATCAACCAAAATTGCGAACCAGTCCACCGTTGTATCGAGGTGGTGGATAAATTTGGTGGTTCACAAAATGACAGCTTAACCTCAAAAAACTAACGATTTTTTGAAGCGGTAAAAGAAATGGACGAATTAATGGAAATAAATTTAAAATATCGTAACAAGGTATTGACGGCGCTATTAACAGCGTAGGAAATTGAAAAAAAATCAAGTGGAACTATCAGATGAACTGCTATTCCGAGAACTAGAGGCTAAAATAACTACAACACTTTTCAAAGTATCTTCATTCATTTCGTAAATTTTTTATAATAATACAATCAACTTAGAAATAGATTGTCAGTGGTCAGATGATTAAAACAGGAACAACTGCGTTTTTTATGTGCCACTGATGACTCTAGCATGTCGTTGCAGCAGAGACTGACGTCATTCAACCAATGGTGAGTCAATGATGTAAAAATATATTTCGTTTGAAATTAGAGACCAAATGTTTCTTTGTATATGTTTATATTTCTCAATAAGTAACATGCGACCTATGAATTTCAATATTTATTATGCTTAAAGAGGCAAAATATATAGTTTTTTCTGAGTTGACTGACAGCAGCAAATGAATGACATAACACAAAGAACGTCTCTAGGTGAGTTCGGAATGGATTTTTGGTGCGGTGATAGTGTAGTGTTCGTGTAGTGCAGTGTTTAGTCACCTGCTGATGGTGTAAGGATGGTGTGATCAGTCTGTAAAACCTAATACACCACCATTTTGTACTGAGTAGACGGTGTCCCACCATGTTTATACCATTCATACCCCATATGTTGTATTCGTTTATTTGGGCTTCAAGCACTTGTGCGTGACGCCTCAGTCGTCACAACTTTTAAGCAAAACGAACACGATTTTTAGTATCTTCAAAAACACTTGTCCTATGCCAATGCTAATGAATTTCCTGTGTTATTAGAAGAACAGTTTCCAATTATAATGCTTTTGATAATATAATTTTGCACATTTAGATATTTCTAGTGAGGTTTAAATCGTAATCGGCACAATCTTATAACCTTTAAATAAACGTCCAACCGGTCAAACGTCAAATATTTAATGTCCGTTGCTTGAAGCGCTTGAAGCTCATACTTTTCGGTATGTGCTCAAGGGGCAAGGGGGAGGTAAGACTAGGCGTCACGCCCGGTAATAAACGAACGAAATTCAGTCACTACGAGCTGCTACCAGCAGCCAAAAATGAATAATCGAAAACACCTAAAGTATTACCGAAGTCAATAATAGTGCACTATTTTCTCTGACCAATTAAGGAACGCAACAGTGTCAATAGTGACAAAAGTGTTGACACTTAACACCATTCCGAACTCAGCTTCTGTATCAGCACTTTGTCGTGTGGAAAGCGGATTTCATAATGGATTAACTTTTAATGCATACTGTTCACTTGTACAGTTATATTACCATTTCATAAAAAATTTCAGAAACAATAAATTAAAATGTTTTGTGGCTGGAAAAGCAAGTTATTAAAAGCAGCTCTTGAGAGGAAAATACAAAAGAAAAATGGAGAAGGAGATTAATCGAAGACAAAATAATAAATAATAATAAATTTTTTCACTACTTGTGTAGGTACCTATACTTTTGTACATTCACTCTATAAGAAGAAGATTTAAAACACATTTGAGCTTCCGTCTTTCAAATTAAATTGATTTACTTCAATTTTATGAACGTGTTATTGTCGAACGGACGTAAAATTCATGTAAATCAATTTTGGCAACATTAAAATCTAGCAATTTCCGTCTTTTACAACCGGTATTTTGAACTGGTATAACTAATTTCACTAAAGATTCAATTCTCACGATATTAACGCTTAAGCGACTTGCTTAATAAGTACGTTATTTTTTTCAGATAAATATCGGTAACAACAAAAGAAATTTACGCAAATTATATAAGAACAAATTACTTCTTCTGTTGAGATACTCGATAACTCCCAGTGATTTCTTGGAAATTTCTGTTATTTTCATCCACCTACAGTCGCTTCGACCTGTTGGACCTGATCACTATAAACAAACTGTTTCAATCACTTTTCATTTTATTATTTGGATATTAATAGTTTTTAAAACGCTTAAAATATCTCAATAGCAGAAAAACGTATTCGTTTAACAATTTTAACGCATCAACGATTATTTCTTTAATAATTATTAACCACTCAGCAACAAAAAGAGATTGAATAGTTATTAATTGCTTTCAATAGTATCTAATTGATAACTTTTTTTAACAGTCGAAAACTCTTTTTATATTCTTAACGTTTTTAATAATCCCTGTTAGCATTTAAACATTTTTAATAGCTAATAATAACTTCAAACTACAAGTAAAGTCATAAATAACAATTTTTAAAACCTTTTTTTATTATTAATCGTTTTCAATAGTTGTTAATAACTGAAAAATAGCAGTGAAGTCAGTTTTAAAGAATCTTTAATAGCTATTAATAGTTATTGATCGTTTCTAATAGCGATTAATAACTTCCACAGTATTTATGAATCTTCAATTTTCTTTAATAGCAATAAATTGATTTCCAACTGGTTTTAAATACCCTCAATAGTTTTTAATAACTCTTAGACCTCCTGATACAAGAAAAGTTTAACAATTGAGAACCTTCAATAGCTTTTGTTATGAGAACCTTCAACCTTGTTAAAATTAAAAAATTTTAGCACGTTTTATGAACTTGATAGTTATATTAACCGTATTTAATAACTACTAATATTTCCATACAAGCAAAAACATTTTAAACATTTTTTAAAAACCTTCAATAATATTTTATAATAGAGCCTTTCATTGTTTTTGATAGCAGTGAAAAGGCATTTAGTAGGTTTTAAGTATACTCAATACTCAATACTTTTTAATAGTTATTTAGCTGAGTAATTTTGAGCGGATTTAAAACCCTTTAATAGCTTCTGCTAACAGTAAAGTAAGTTTATATACGACCACCTTTGAAATTAGTCATTGACGAACCAAAGTAAATGTGTGAAATCATACATTATACATAAGTTAAAAAGCGTGAGTAAATGAACAACGCTTTTTACATATGGGACTTTCATTATAACACCCAAAAGCATGCGTAAATGACCGATACTTAAATGACCGATACTTAAATGGGGTTTTCATTTTAACACTCTTTTTAGCTACCTAAGTACCTAGTATCTAGTATAAACTTTTGTTCTGTCAGTAAATTTGACAGAGGTGTAAGAGACATAGTGAAAAATGTTTTCTGTTACATTGATAATTTTAATTACACTTATTTTAAATGGAAGAACCTCGAGAAGAATTCATTTCTTCGGATTGCACTATTGCACACCACCTGAAATTAGAATTCGTTGTGTATATATTTGTTAATGGAAAATTTATTTTTATGTTTTTTAACCCCTTCAGAGCACATTTTTTAATTTTTTCTTCATGTGGCCGTAGATAAAGTTTTGTATGATACTTGTGCGTGAAGTACTTTTGCGCACATTTTCAAAAGTATAACTTCACGCACTTGTATCATAAATAACTATTTTATGAACCTTCAATAGCTATTAACTTTAACCCTGCAGTGGTGGCGCCAAGTCTGTCAGACCCGAGCGGATTTATTTCATACATAAAAGTGGGGGAGCCGGGCCCAGCAGCTTGGTGCGGCCAGTACCTTCCTACCAGTTAGTATATTAGTGATTGTGGTAGTATTCGCGTCGAGAAAGTTTTTTATATTGGTTCTGTGCGACTTTTGGGTCTGTCAGACTTGGCGCCACTGCTAAAAATTTTGTTGGCAGGTAAGTCAAATAATATTATGTTTTATTCACGAACGCAACAATTATTGTGATTTAGTTTTTATATTTATTAAAATAAACTATATTGTTTCAGGAAAATGAATTATGAGAAAGATCAGGCCAAATTGCTTCAGCTTCTAGATGAAGTTGTTAGTGACACAGAAGAAATATGACGATGTTGAGTCTGAGGGAGAAGCCGATATTATTCAAGCACATTTGTCTGACTCTGACACTGAACAGGAAGGTGTGAAAAAACGTTGTTATCTTTGCAAAAAGACAGTAAAACGCGTTATTTCTGCAAAATTTGCAAAAAATTTATTTGTTTATCACATGCTGAATTTCTATGCCCGAGTTGCATACCGGAGTCCGAAAACTGAAGAAACGGCTCAGCGATACCTTATTCTTTAAGATACAATACATTACTTTTTGATTTTTAGTTTTTTTCTTAAAGCATATCGCTCAATTCTGTATGTTTGATTTATTTTTAATAAAAAGAGATACGTGTTAACTTTTACTTGACTTTTCAATATACAATGTTTTTCTGGGTATTGGCAGGGTTAATTCTGGTTAAAAGTAATGTATAAACATAATTAAGAAGAAGAAAAAATTAAATAGTCACAAACTGTATTTTTGAAAAATTTTAAAATGTGGGTCTGTCAGACTTGGCGCCACTACTCATGTTAAACATATGGGCGCCACCACTGCAGGGTTAACAGATACTTTTAATATGCTTATAACGTGCGATTTATTAAACTGTTATGAAATATACTGGAACAAGATTCGAAGAACCATCCAGCAGCATTGTATGCAATCTATAGAATGGGTCCAGCAGTTCCAATTTCAAATAGATATCAATAAGATTATATCAATAAATCCGGTATGGTTTCGAAAGCTGGCTTCTGGTAATATGGGAATTGAACATTTGTAACATAATTTCAGTATAGATTTCAATTGAATGTGTACTTGTTGGTAAAGAAAAATTAAAAAGTCGTAATATTCTACTTACACTACGAATGATGTAGACCGTGAAACAAAACCAAAAGCGATATTTAAGTTATGCTTCAATAACTAGTAGGTACATAATACAATCCTTTCTTTCCAAGGGCACAACAATTTTAAACAGATTAGAGGAGAATGCTGAGGCAAAGCTCTGAATAGCTTCCGGCCATATTCAGGTATATTCAAAATAAATTACAGGGTTTTCCAAAATATATGAGCTACTTTTATGAGGAGAATAAAATGATATGTTTTGTTTCATATATTACAAGAATGCATACTGAACATTTGAGGATAAAATATTTCAAGATTTTGCAAAAATGAAAAAAAAGATTAGTTCATGATCATTGTTAAGTCACTTTTCTTTCTATTATCCAATAAAATAAAAGTAAAAATAAAAAGTCATATTTGTTGAAAAATACTACCAATTTAATGGATTGTATTCTAGATTTGATGATGTAAACATTCTTCATTCATTCGTTTTGGGTTATGCTCAGCAGTCCATAGACTCCAACTAAATCTTTGTTCCTTTCCCATCCTATCAGCTTCCATTCTAAATACTGTTTCTTAACTATACCAATAGATTGTAATCTAGATTTGATGATGATGATGATGTAAACATTCTTCATTCATTCGTTTTGGGTTATGCTCAGCAGCCCATAGACTCCAACTAAATCTTTGTTCCATTTCCCATCTTATCAGCTCCTATTTCTTGTCTTGTAGGTAAGCCACTGATTTGACTAAGTTTCTCCATTTGAGTAGTAGTTATGGTTGTAATTTTTCTTGAGAGTTTCCTGTCTGCTTAGTTCCGTAAACTATTTGCATAGAAGTGACCTTGACCTTGTGTCAACCTCCATTTGAATTGGTGTTCGTTGCCTAGACAGTTCCTGGTCTCCCCTGCTCTTACATGCAAACCCGTAAGATCCTAATAAGCCTTCTTTATAGCTTTCTCTAGCAAACTGGTCCGCAAGTATATTTGTTCCTGGTATGTCCTCTAATTCAGTTTAGAATTAAGAGTCACTCCCTGATATTGAACTTCTTTGGATATTTCTACAGCCGTTCATAGCTGTCTCCAGGAATTTCCTATTTGTAACAATCACTATGTTATTCGCAAATCTTTGTGACCATAAGTTATCCAGAATTACATTCCACAAGAGTGGTGAAAGTATTCCACCTTGAAGACATATCCTTCAATAATTGTCCTAACGGTGTAAGCTTTGTCATGCGTATGTGCCGCTATTCTCTTATGCTCAAAAATGGAAACTATCCATTTGCATGTTGTGCCATTTATCCCTTTTTCTAAGATATGTTTAAAAACAGTATGACCACCATATTATTTTCTATACCCTGATTAAAGTAACTATTTTGTGAGCACCAAAAACTGCATTAGCAGCGCCTCTTGTTTGTTTTGGAACTAGTTTGAATTGGAAAAACTGCTTACTATCCAGTACACAATATCTTCACAATCTCTGAATTGGTCTAGATTGTCCATTATGTCAGAATTTCAGAAATTACACTGATTTTTAATGCTGTTCGAAGAAGAGCTGGTAATACCTATACGTGAAGAAGTTAAATATATGGAAGTGATCCTTGATTCAAACTTAATTGGAAGACACACTATGGAGACTATCAGGATAACTCGGCTTTTCTGGCAATGTAAAAGAGTTATGGGCAAAACCTGGGGAATACGATCTGAGGTTGTTCAGTGGCTTCACACAACTATAATGAAGACAATGATGACCTATGGAACAATAATCTGGTGGATGAGAACAGAAGTATCTTCCGCAGAGAACATATTAACTACAATTCAAAGACAAGCCCTCCTTATTGATATTTACCGGGGCAATGACAGCACGGGGACGGCAACAATGGGAGCCCTTATTGGACTTTCTCCTTTCCTTTGAAACGTTTTGTGAGGGTGGTGGAGATGATGGCTACTAAGGCTGAGATCGGGAGATTTATAGACATACCTAGAAAGAGAATGCTCTTTAGCATAGGTCTATATACACATATGTCCAAAAGTTTGGAATATTGGAATATTTCATATTTCTTTTGATTTTCATATACCTAGAAAATTGTCTGAAAAATTAAACATCATTTTGCTACAAGTACCACCAATACCAAACAAATCCCAAAGACAGATAAGCAATATGCAAAAAATGATTTATTCTTTTGGAGTGAAAAATTTACAATGTACCACTTACATTTAAAATTAAATTAGTATACAAAAAAATATTTAAAAAAAAATTAATAGTCAGTATTTCCCCCATTGGCCTGTATGCATGACTGTAGGCGATTTGGCATGCTCTCGATTAAATGGTCGAGCTGGGCTTGTGGAATTCTCTCCCATTCTTCACGAGCAGCATCTTTTAGTTCTCGTAGTGTAATACGGGGATTGTTTCACTTCTTAATGCGTGTTTTGGGAATGTCCCAGGTATGTTCAATGACGTTCATGTCAGGGAAATTCGAGGGCCACCATATTGTGGATATTACTCCTCCTTCCAGAAGATTTTGTACTGCTGTTGTTCGATGCGGAGGTGCGTTGTCATGTAAAAACACAAATCTTTCACCTACTGCCCCTCGGAATAGACGCACGACAGGATTTAAATCCTCCTCGATGTATACAGCACCAGGAACTCTCCTCTCCAGAACCAGTAGAGCCGTCCGTGTGCCACTCATAATACCACCCCAAACCATAATACTTCCTCCTTCAAATGGGACACGCGGTTGAGCTGTTTCTAGTCGGGCTTATCATCCTGAGGCCCTCCAAACTAGTGTTCTTCGCGAATCACAAACCAAGCCAATTTTCAATTCATCAGAGAACATCACGTTATTCCATTTCTCGAGCCCATTGCAACTTTACAATTATGCGTTGATAGGTTAGTTTGGGAACACGTGAGGGTCTTCTACGATACAAATTTGCTGCATTTAGTCTGCGTGTTATTGCTTGCCGTGAAATATTCAGTCCTTCAAGCCTAACAATTTTTCTGGAGATACCACTTGTAAGATGCCAGACGATTTCTTCGAGCTATCAATGTTATCTGCCGTTCTTGTGTTGCTGTTGTACATCGGTTTCTGCCACTTCTGGGGCGATCCTTCACGTCATTTGTGTCTTGGAATTTTTTTTTAATTTCGATACAGCACTCTGAGTGACGCCAATGATATTGGCGATATCACTTTGAATAAAGCCCTGTTGTAACAATGCAATTACTCTGGATCTTTCGAAATGAGATATCATGTTTCTAGGCATTTTTAAACGGATCGAATGAAATTTAAACAAGAACTGAAATAATGTGTAAATACTAAAATCATTTTAATGTGACCAAATTGCTACAAAAACGAATCAAATTTTTGATAATTTTCATTGAAAAACGCTCTAGAATAAGTATCAACAACAGTCTTTAAACCACCATATATTATTTGTACGTATTCCAAACTTTTGGACATATGTGTATGTCTGGGTTTCAAGCATAGACGATTGCCGCTATATCCTGTATTGATAAAAAAAAATTATAAGAGGATATGCTTGAAGCTATTATAGTAATCCAACAACTAAGTCTAGTAAAAAACTGTAAAGAATCCCTTAACAGGATGGCAAGAGACAACAAAGAATGTCTAATATAGATGCCTGCATATGAGATGGTTGCAGGTAATGAAAGGAGTTAGCTAAAGAAGGTTCTAAACGAGACTTTATAATAGGTCCTAAGCCATTTTGTGGAATAACAAAGGATAGCATAATAGGGGAAATCGGGAACTGGTTAGATAAGAAACAGCAGCTCAAATGCTCAAAGTTTACTGAACTGGGCAGTTGAAGGCAGTTACCGAGTTGGTGACTGAATACTTCTTTGAGGAAACAACTGCGCAAATGGGAGGCAAAGTTGGTGAACCTATGTGCAGAAGATGTGAACTTTATGATGAAACACCTGCTCACATACTTTGTTTCTGTGATTTGGACGGAAGCACTTTGGAAAGTGAATAATACAACCACCAAAGCCACTGAAAACCCATCCAGCAAAACGAGTGACCTATATACCAGACACTCTGGAATGTAATTAGATAACATGGGAAATGGTACAAAAATTCAGTTCAAGTGCATGGGCTGTTGATCACGTCACAAACGAATAAATGATTTGTTAAATTACTCGAAACAAAAAAAGAAAACTCAACCTATAAACCACAACACCGCATTTTGAGAAAGTATGAAAATAATTAGCAAAAAACGCCAAATTGAATTGTGAACAAAACATAAACTAGAGGCGCCTTCGCTGCTTTTTCCAGAAAGAATACGAAGCTTGGTTCCTATAAGGTCTAATAAGTGAGTGATAAGTGAAAAACAACAATACTACATTTATTAAGGGCCTATATTATCCGTACACAGTAAAAGTGGAAGTCTGTTTTCAGCGTATGTATGATGGCCTGCAAATAGTCGCAAATTAAATTTAGGTAGGTAGGACATCAAGCAGGGTTTGAATTCATTTCGAAAATTTTAAGCCAGAGGAATGAAGAAATTAATTCCTTCTCTGAGAAGCATCAGCCACTGCTGGGTAGACCCATTTTATTGCATAGGTACCTATACCTATATTTTCAGTTTGAGGCTCACGAATTAACGACTTTTAACTTGCGATGTTTAGAATAAAGGTAGGTACCCAAGATATTTTAAATATGAAATTAAAAGCTATTCTACTTTCTTCTGGTCTACCCTGTACACGGTTTTAGTTTGGCGCCCATATAGGATCACGCAACCTTTCATAAGCTCTCATTCTTTTGGTAATTATTACCTTCGGACAGAAATGTTTAGCCATATTTAAAACCATAACCACTCCCATCACGGGCAGGTAATTTAACAGTTTTGATTGTGGTCTAATGTGCGGGGTATGAGAAAGAAGCAGGTAAGGTCAAAATCATCAATATAGGAGGTATAGTCGTTTCTTTAATTTTAGCAAAAATGAGTTTATTTAGTACCTACCTAGACAACGGAAAAAATCGCTGTATTGAACATTTTCCTACATAACACTGACAAGAACTTTTATACAAGTTTTTGATTTATTTGTAATATATCCAGCATTCAAATCGTTTCTTTTTATTCCTGGAGAAAAAATCCAATTTCTTAAATTAGGTATCTCAATGAACAAAAAGGATGTAGGTACCTCTAACGCATTCCAAACGTTTATTTTACTATATAAAGAATTCTCCGAAACTATATCAACATCTCGAATTGTAACGATAAAACAAATAAAATTTTATGTTATAAATTAAAATGTTATACCCAACGACCTATTTAATAGGTCGTTGGTTATACCCAACCAAGAAGCAAGATCTGACAGTTAAATAAGTTGATTGTAGTGTAGAACCTCGTGTGGAACTGTTATCTCTGTGTAGAACGTTGAAGGTCTGCGTTTCTATTACGACCGTCTGATTGGTAATATTCACGTTCACGCAAAACGCAAGAACGGTAGGAAGTTACCATTAGCTTAGGTTTGACACATGTCCGTATAAAACTATTTTGTTAAAAGCCATCAAATTCATAACAAAAGGAACAGTATCATTCCACCAACTTATTTTTAATATTAAATATAATAAATATGTGGAAAGTGGATCCTGTTAACGAAAGGGATTTAATATTTCATGAATTAATAGATGAATGCAAACATGCTGTTCCAGGTGCAAGGTTATCATACACACTTAGAAATAAATTAGAAAAATATACAATAGAAGTACGCAGAGACATAGTGAATAGAATAAAAGTGGGTTGCTCTCCTTTGTTTATCGCTTGTAAAAAAGGACAAACTGAAATTGTTGAATATCTCATTAAAGTTTGTGCAGCAGACATTGAACAGAAAGGTCTATATGAGGTGCAGGAAGACAGGTGAGTTAAGCTTATTTACCTATATAAAACAGAGTATAAAACTAGTTCAATATCAAATTGAACAGCATCTAAAGGTTTTTCATAAAACAAATTACAAGCACTATAAATGAATTGTAATATATTCCAATATCAATTTATTTCAACATAGCTTTATCTCAATTTACCAAAATATATAGGAATTATAAATAAAAATTGTATTAAGTAACTATTGACTATTACAACTGATAACTTTTTGTATATTTTTACAAATCAACTTTCCTCTAATAAGTTTATTGAAAAAATACTTAACCTTTAATATAATGAATTAATAAGGTACTTATGTAAGTACCTAAGTGAGAAACTTATCTGCTGAAATATTCAATTGTTAAGCCTTAATCTAACATACTGAATATTTTTATCTGTATTCATCTCTGAAGTTAACAGTTTAATATTCAAGGACATTTTATTGGGGAAGTTACCTTACCGATTAATATTAATTGTTTTCATAATAGATATCATTATTTTTATTTGTGTGTTTTATGTTATCACTTATTTTGAATTTGTATTCTCAGAATAATATACATGCTTGTTAAATGAAATATTGTGGTTTAATATTTGGAAAACATGATTAATAGATAAACAAATTTTTATTGACTTGGGATTTTGAAAGGTCATATCATTATCAAAATACAAATACTACAAATTTTATATCAAACAATCTGTTTCCTGGAAATGAGAAGCTGTCAATGATGAACTATAAATTGCACTTATAGAAATGATAAATGCTGTTGAGTAAATAGAAATAAAATATTCTTAACATTTTGAGGTCAACTCATGTTGTAACCCCTTTATGGTGTGCAGCAGTTTCTGGAAGACTGCAAGTAGTGGAAAGTTTACTTCTAAGTGGAGCAGATATAAATGCAGTATCAGATACTGGATCTACCGCTGTCCGTTCAGCATGTTACATGACACATTTTGAAATTGTAAGATACCTAGTAGCCCATGGAGCTGATATTAATAGACCCAACTATAATGGTGGCACATGTTTGATAAATTCAGTACAAAGTGCAGCATTATGTGAATTTTTATTGAGAAATGGAGCTGATGTGAATGCAAGAGATATACAGAATAAGAGTGCTCTTCATTATGCAATTCAGGAACATCGGTAGGTTATTTCAGATCACTAAAAACTGTATAGCTGTATAGAAAATGTATCTGTATATTAGGAAATCACGTTTCAAATAAATAAATAATAATAAAATCAATTCCTAGATTAGAAACAACAAAATTACTATTAAGAAATGGTGCGGACTATAATGCAAAATCCAGATATGGTGATGATGCTTTACAAATGGCATGTCTAAAAGGTGCCATGAGAATATTTGAATATCTTATAGCAAACATTGATTACCTTCCAGAAAAGTTAGCCAACGCCCATGAGCTTCTAGGAGCTACATTTTTAGATGAACAAAATGATTTAGCTATTGCCCTACAGCATTGGAAAGAAGCTATATGTATAAGACAGAAACATGGTAAGTATTAGGTATAATATATATAAATTTGGACTATAAGAAATACATTCTTTTTTTTTTAATTCAGGGTTGTATCCCAAACAGCCAGTTATGCCTCCACAGGAAGGATACAGGTATCAGAAAGAATTCGAAACACTAGATGAATTAGAAAGTATTGTAGCTGGCTTAGATTTAGTTCGAATACAGAGTTTAATAATCACAGAAAGGATATTAGGACCACATCACAAGGATACTATATTTAGGTGAGCATGATGTGTTTGTTCCTGTTGGGACAGTTTGGAATTAATTCTTACACAATTTTTTCTTGGTACACCACATATATGCTGTGATGTATCAAGTCACTTGCCTGTGTAGTGCCCCATTGCCTAGCCGAAATAACAGCTTCCGTTTTAATAATATCAAAATTCTTTCTCATTTGACTGATGATTTCAGTGGCTGTGGAGAACATTTTGCACTCAGCTTCAATATTTTGATATTTTTTAGGGTTCTATACCCAAAGGTTAAAAACAGACCCTAAGACCCTACTAAGACTTTCCATCTGTTATCAGGATGTATTTCATGAACTGTTCTAGTTAGACAGTTAAAATTTTCACAGATGTTTTTCTGATGTTACTATAAGAACAAAAAATACTAAAAAAATAAAATAAAATGAACATTTAAGGGGGTTCCCATACAATCAAAGTGTTTTTTCCTTTTCTATATTTCTATATTTTTGCTTAGAATGTTTAATATTGCAGTCCTCAAAGCTGAGCCAGTTTGGCTTTATACTAGACCAAATCTAGTGGATTATAATCTGCTAAGGTTTATTTCAGTCATTTTTGGTTAAGCGCGAATTTTAAACTAATGGTATTTTTATTCAAATAATTTAATCTTGATGGGTAATTTCAAGCAACAAATATGTTAAAGACAATCTCCTGGGTATACAAAATTATGTTGCACAAGTTTTTATTGGGCGGAGTAGAATTCAATGAAACCTCTGGCGGAAAAAATTGTAACTGTCGCAAGGAGTAAAATAATTCGTTTTGCATTGTTTTTGTATTATATACAAGTCAACGTAATTACCGTAAATTCATACTTTATTTGTTTAATTTTGTGTCAGTGACAAGTTGAAAACTGTTTTCCTATTTAACTCAACTGTCATCAAATCTGAGGTAATATTTTTATATAATCAGAGATATGATGGAAGAGGTTATGTTATTCTATTTTTTGTTTTCATTGCAGATCAAAGAGATAATATGTCGGTATTAAAGATTTAAAATATTACTCAATACAAACCTACCTTCCCTGCATCTTTTGTAGATATAATTATATCAAAAATAAAATAAAAACACGAAATCAGACCTAAAACTAAACAGTTAATTGAATGCTTGTTGTACTTTTCACAAATATCAACCATACCTATTACTCCAAAAATAAAAATATTAGGAGTCAAAATTTAGTTTAACAACACAAAATACTGAAGCACAATCAAAGAAAAAGCAAAAGTTTTACAAAACACACACTGAAAATAACTGAAACAGCAAAATAAAACCACTTAAATATCAAATAGCTTATACGGCAGCTTTTTTGTTTTACTCGTTGCTAAGATGACATTGACATTTCAGAGCGCCAACTATCGAATTCTACTCTTCCCAATTGAATTACTATCCCTGAATTCTCAAAATATTTGAATTTGTCCATTATTGACCTAGGTTAATAATAGAAAATTATTAACCACTAATAGAGAAATTCAACTTCTTGGTTGGCTAGAAGACGCAATAATTGTCAACTTCAAAGCTATTAGTGGGAAAAATATTTTTTCATTTTGTATTTGCATTAGTTAACCTCACATTCTGTAAAATGGATTGAGATTTAGTTCTAATCTTAAAACATAAAACAGACTGGAAGGAGTCTTGTCATATTAAAATCCAGTATCCATTAAGAAACAACTCTTTTGAACTTATCACTTTATTGTAAAATACTTAGATTAAAAATGGCATACA
>CAJUYI010000023.1:356741-379666 GCA_910591695.1 Galerucella pusilla | reverse complement strand
TTATATATTCTTAATTTTCAAATATTCAGAAAAAAAAGGATACAACTAAGAGGGGCTGGAATTTACTCCAGGAACCCAAGAACACAGGTTTGTGTACCATTGGGTGAGGGTGTATCTGCATATCAGGCCGAGATATATGCTATCTTGGAATGTGCGCAGATAAACCTAGACAGAGGTTATGTGGATCGACGCATAACCATATACTCCGACAGTCAGGCAGCAATTAAAGCCCTGAGTGGGTATACCGGCAACTCAGGACTTGCTAACGAATGTCGAGAACTACTTGCTAATCTTGCAAGGCGGAACGTGGTGCGGCTAGAATGGATTCCAGCCCACTCTGGTTTTGAAGGCAACGAGATGGCGGATGCACTGGCTGCGGAAGGGGCGGCAGCTCCTTTCTGCGGCCCGGGCCCGACCCTGGGCCTAACAAAACAAAGAATACGCAAGGAGACGAAGAAGTGGCTGAGGAATCAGCACCTCGCTCATTGGAATGCTCTGCAGGGTCCTAGACAATCCAAACTTCTACTGAAGGGATGGACTGATGGACACGCCAGGGCAGCCATTGAACTACCAAGGAGTAGGCGAAGGAAGATAGCAGGACTCCTAACAGGGCACTGCTGTATGAGGAAGCACCTCTACAATCTAGGAGTAGAGGAAAGTTCCCTATGTAGGGGTTGCGGCATGACTGATGAAACGTCAGTTCATGTTCTCTTAGAGTGTCCACACTGGGCTGTATTACGCAGGCGAATCTTCGGAGTCACTGTCATGGCTCCTGGAGACACAAGCAGGCATCCACTGAAAAAGGTTGCGGCCTTTATCGAAGGGCTCGGCTTCATGGATGACTAGGTAGCAGGATTGGCACAATGGGCCCGCCAGTGGCCTCAGTGTCGGAGCCTTGGCTTGAGTTGTCCAGGACAGGGCTCGCCTGCACATTTAGTGGTAGTAGTAGTAAGAGGTAAATACCTATCAATGTGACTGTATATTTGGTTGCCTATACCTAAATCGTTTATTGATAGTAATTAATGAATGATTTTGTTCACGATCGACGGAAAAGTCATATAAAAAGCGCAAATTGAATGAATGAATAATGTGGAACATTGTACCACTGAAACCAAATTAGATCTATTCTCTTTCCCTTTCCCTTTTGTACTCCTTAAAGCTCTTATTCCTTCTATAAAGTACAAGAATTCTTGGGATTTCTCCTATTTTTTTGTTTAGAGTTTGCCCAAGTGAAAATGACTTTTCATTCATTGAGCATATTTTTATGATTGTACATATACTTAGCAATATTATAGATATATAGTTGTCGAATATTCATATGGTTTATTTACGATAAAAAGACGATGACGTTGCAAAACAAAATATTGTGATGTTGCCAAGCAGTAGTTTTTTTTTTCACTTAACGAAAACAGCTCTTCTTTTTCATCGTTTCGTGCCTCGTAGGGCGTGAGTCAAAAATTTTATTTAAAAATAAAGGGCTTGTATGATAGGCTTGATTAATTTAATATAAATATTTATTCATGAAAAACTATGGATAAGATACAGGAAACAGTAACCAATTATTCTATATTCGAATTACCATTCAATTATTTTACATAGAAGAGGGTTAAATGACGAGCTGTAGGTCCTTATACCTTATTCTCTGCTCTATATAGAACCATCTTCAAGAGCACTGTAAGGGTTTACGCTGAAAGGAATTAATCATCTTCTATAATAAAAATAGTATGAGAAATAATATATCGAATTCAGTAGCTGGCCACATGTAGGTGTGCTATTAGACTTTTTATATATAGCTGTGATAATCCACCAAAGCAAATTGGAATAATGAAATTTAAAGTCAACATTTCTTTATCAACAGGTGGAATGACCTGCTCAAAGTCTCTGCTCCTTCTGCTAATAGTTTGAAGATTGCCTGACAATAATGTTAAGTCGCTACCTGCCTGATTTTATATTGTATTTCAAACTTTTACTTGTGTTTTAATGATGAAAACAATAACTTGTGAATATACATTTTATTTCAAATAGGTGAACTGGTTGGTTATTTATTACCATACAATTATTTAATCTAAACATTTATGTTCCTCTGAAATAATTTCAGAACTACTTTCCTTTTTTGTGAGTGGGCCACTCAAAATAGTCCACCCTGTTATTTGGCAATCTTCCTTGAATTAAAAAAATACTACTTCTCTATCCCACCAATCTTGTATAATTTTTTCAGTGTGCTCTACTGTCTTTGACCAAATATCAGGAGTCACTTTTTCTAAAGACTTTTTCCATGCACCTAATGCTTGTTCTGTTGAAGAACCATCAGTTCCCACATGATCTCTATAAATTTTTTTAACTATGCCCCAAATATGTTAAATTGGGTTGAACATACAGTTGTAAGGCAAGTCTAAGCACTTTGTGGCCATATTTTCCAGATAATATGTCAGCTTCATATACTGTTGGTGCTTTATTTCTACAAAAATGTATATATTTAAACAAAATAAGTTATCCCAGTATTACCATAATATATTGAGAGATGTTCATATCAAGTGACAGTTGAACTAAATTCCATGATTGGGTTTTGAAGAAAGTATTTTCAAAAGAAATATTATTTTGTATCAACCAGTTCTGTATATCAGGGTTTTTTTAGCTGTTGTTGGTACTTTATTGATCACTGTACTGTGATAACTTGCATTATCCATTACAATTGTGGCTGGTTCTTCCAAGTTCACTGAAAGTTTTCAAGGTTATGTGTTCCTCTGAAAAAATATTGTGTTAGTTAATTGTGAATGAAATAAAACAGTGAATTCAATATACTCACTGTTTCCATACATTTCATATATAACATTTCGGAAAGCATTTTGATCAAAGTTATCAATTTCAACAGTATGTTTTATGCGTTGTCTCTTTTTAGGTGGGTTTTTACGCTGTTCACCACAAATATCCTTGGCGGCAATACGGTTAACAGTGGTAACACTAAGTTATAAAGCTTCTGCAACTCTCTACAATATAATTACTTCAATTTTATGAAAGAAAAATATATCAAGTTTAATTAACCTAACCTAACATTGAAAACATTTAACCATTTACATTTAAATATCTAACAATATTAATAATAATGAATACAAATACCGAATACTATTACTTACGTCTCTTAGAGCAGTAAGCGAGCCCCCATTTCGGCATTCTCGTTCAAAATAGCTCGACAAAGATGTTACCATCTCTTGACATTTACTGTTCGGCTGCTTGGCATTTTATTAACTACACACTGCAGATTTGCCTAAATAATTAGTAATGAGGATAACTTTTTTTTTAATCTTAAAGACGCAATGAATTTAAAAGCACCAAAAAAACTTGTAAATATCAGACGATGATCGAATGTCAATAAACGTCAAAACATACTGGGGAATTTTACCAGTTGATCTGACAACGTCTTGAAGTTTTGCCAACCCGTTAGCTGTAAATTGCCCTGGCTATTGAGGATAAATTGTATTTACGTTTGGTAAATTAATATTTATTCTGATAAGCAGGGAAGTAACTAAAAATGACGTCATCGTCTTTTTATCGTAAATAAACCATACCACCACTTTCATTAAATAATTGAATTGTAGAATATAGGTACTGCTTATTAAAAATTATCTTCAGTACATGAGCAGTTGGCGATAAAATTTTGTATGCACCACGTCAGTATAGTGTCTTTATCAGACTCGCCTGTTATTCGCCTCGCTTCGCTCGTCTCATAATTTCAGACTCACTTTACTGCCTTGGTACATAAATAACTATTTTTTATCTCTTGTTTCTTAAACGTCACATCCAGAGTATCTTCTGTAATTTATATCTAATATTCCGTGATAATTTTGTAGTTCTGTGTCATTTGATTTTTCAATGACACGTCAGTCATTGTCTGTCCTTTTGTGAATATAATTGAAATAATATAATATTATGTTTTTTCTTTTCCCGTGAGAGTAGAAAAAGTATGGTAAGCACACCACAACCGGTAATGGGGGTTTTCATTTTATAAATTGTTAAAGTAAATGTAGGAAAATCTTAATATAGCTCCTTCAAAGGCTTAGTCTTCTCCAGTCTTATAATTTTGTTTTATTTTCAGATGATATTTCCTCAAGAAAATGTAGTACGGTTTTTATTAGAATGTGGAGCTCCAGTAAATGCTAGAAACGAACAAGGTTTTACTCCACTTCATCTCAGCGTTTTAACTTACAACTACTCGGGCTGGGTAAGTCAATTTATATTCATATCATTTATTACATCCATTTTTTCTTGTTAATTTTTCCCTAGTAAATGATGCTGTAAATCTAAATTATCTTCTAATTTTTATTGTAAAAATGTTAATTTTCTTGCATAATCCAGGTTCAGTTTACAGTAAGGAAGTGCTGGCCATTAATTTCCTTATAATAAATAAGAAACTATGGGGCGTGATCGATAAAATTAGCAATTTCTTCTAAGTTACTAGATACTTTCCCTCCTAGTGTAACAAGATTAGTGTCATATTGGGAGCGGAATTTTGTTACCAAAACGTTGAAATAAAACATAAGAAAGATTGTGGTATGATTTCCCAAAAAGAATAATGAATATACCACAAGGAACGTACAAAAGATAGAAATGATGAAGTTTGTTGCATAAAAACTGCTAATTTATCAGTCACACCTCGTAGCTTGAATCTTTTATTTTGCACGAAAATTATAATTTTTTTTCCCATTCCTATTTAAATTTGTTCCAGGTATACCGTATACTGGTTGGACTAATAAGCGGATCTCTCAGCTATACACCATCTCATAACTTGATAAGTAAAAAAGATGGAATATTTGGGAATAACTTTCAGGTTTCTGGCTAGAGGGCATATTATTTATATATATTTTTTACCCAGACAGTGTTGGACTCATTCCCAAGGAAATGCCTACTAACCAAACCCACCTCAAGCTCGCCGTTACTCCCGCCTCGGAATCACTACCCTAGCATACTTCAACGGGCGGCGGTCCCTCACACACTATCCGTCATCTACTCCCTTCTATCATTCCTACCTCTCACATGCCTTCTCTTTCCTAATCATGCTCTCCACTAGATTAATCTGTAACACCCTCCATCCATCCATCCATCCATCCATCCTTCTTCTCGCGGTCTGCTTTCTCCTTCCTCCTATTTACCCAGAATTATCCCCTCTGAGGAGTCCAGAGGGTACCTCCCATGTTTTCCCCCTCCGTCTTCATCCACTTCCTTCCTTCCTTCCCCAACTACATTCTGTCTCCCCTGGCTTGTGTATCCTTTCCCTACATTCCCCCCACATTCCCCTCAAAGAAGGTCTGCCGACAGTCTCTGACCATGTGCTCCACACTCTTATATAGCCTGCATTCCATTATATTCACTACTCCCGGCATTACACCGCGCTACATGTTGGCCCTTCACTCCACATCCAAAGCCCTCCTCTCTACAATATTTATTTACTCTACTCCAGTCCAACTTAATCTCCCGTTTTCCTAGTAAGGCTTCCGCTTCCTCCCATTCGACCTTCACCACCGCCATTGTCATCCCGTTTCTCTCCCTTAACACTCATCACCCTTGTCCCTTCCCCAAACAATTCCTCTATTTTCTTTCTCACCACTTTATCTTCAATCCACGGGTCTATCCCCACCATCTTAATGGTTTTTGTTCCCCTTCCCGCTTCCACCGCCCTAGCTCCTGTTACCCTTTCCACATCCCTCAGAATTTCCCTGACCTCCACCCGTTTCTTTGCCTCTATAACCACCTCCCTGTTCCTTGAGACTCTATCCACCCACTTTCCTTCCATCTCCCTCAAACTCTTTTTAATCCTTTCTATCCCCTCCTGATTGACTTCTCCAATATCCTTCAGGATTACCGCCTCATTCCTGACCTCGTTTTTCTTTTCCCTATCTGTATAAATTGCCACCTTGGTCCCATCTTCTCTCACCCACACGATCATCTTCCTCAGCACATCCACCTCCACATGCTCAAGCTCAAGCATATATGAAAAATTTAAAAACCCGCTTTCTACAAAATTTTCCAAATAACACTGATATTAAATAATTAAAGTGTCCTAAATTAAGCACATATTTAATTCAGTTCGTTTTCTTCTATTTTTTTCAATAAACGATGGAGGAGAATAAGAATGTTTCTATGGATAAATAATAATTATCAACTGATTTTAATGAAATTAATCTCACATCTACTATAAAATAATTGTTTTATAGTAGATGCAATTATTGGTCCACTATTTCCAAGTTAAATTCCCACCTTTATTTGAAAAAATAAAAAAAAAGGAACCGAATCAAATTTGTGGAATATTTAGACCTCTATCTAATTAACTTATTCAACTCCTATTTTATAGAAGATTGGTTATAAAATTTTTCTTCAAATACATCATCTAGCGGTCAAGGTATAAACCTAAAAGTTATTTCCAAGGATCACTTTTACTTTTTACCTACAAATTTTTCCAAATGGATAGTTTCTGATATTCTTTCGAGAAGTCCGCTTATTGGTTCACTCGACCTATTCATATACAATATAAAATTTTTCTAAATAAAAGTGAAGAAATGGATCGTTTTTTATTTTAGCTGGTGAGGTTGTTGCTGGAATACGGCGCCCACATCGACCAGCCGAACGTAATAGGAAAAATTCCCTTAGACGCCATAAACGATCTCAATAATCAAGTTCCTACCGATATATTCGTATTAAATTATCTAAATTTGAAATGTCTCTGTTCCAGGGTGATTTGTAAATATAAAATTCCCTATAAAGACCAAATACCGAAAACGTTAGAACAGTACGTACAATTACACGAGCCATAATCTTTTTTTTCTTTCAATTAGTCCGCGTTTAGATTGTTTATTTATTTATTTTTTGCAATAAAGCCCTTATACTGGTCGGTACTTCGCGAAAATACAATAGAAATAGATCCCTAAACTTTTTTTTCAAACCACACGACATATTAAGTTCGGGAAAGATTATTTATTTCATACATTGAAACTTAATTCGCATTTTGTGGATTTGATTTTTAGCGCCCCAGACTTACTAATCAATATTGGTACACTCTGTATATCTCTAAGCGATTAAAATTTTAGGTTGACCTCCTTGTATTTTCAGTATTAGTGATAATAACCCTCGAACGTTTACTTTATACAGGGTGGTCCGTAAGTAATTGTCCAAAGTGAAGTGGAAGATTCTTCGCCTAAAAAATTACAATCTTTAACGGTATTTTGCGACACAAAAATATACCTATAATTAATCTAAAAAATTACTGGTTTTCGAGATATTCGCATTTTTAAACCCCCCTTCAAAATTTTCATTCCATTTATTTGCACAAAAATGATAATGTAAGTAGGAACTGATGTCAGCAAATTTATTATCAGCTATAATATAGCAAGAACATTGATAATTTGAGATAATATTGTCTTAGATTTCGAAAGCGTATTGCTTAGTAACAACCCGACTCCGAAGGCGGAGGGCTGTTACCTCAAAGCAACATCCTTGAAAAAAGTTATGGCAAAATTATTGCAAATTATTAATGTTCTTACTATAGTATAGCTGATGATAAAATTTCTGGCATCAGCGCCTATTAATATAGTTATGTCAATTATATATGATTTCCCAGGCCCTAAAACCCCTATCTTCAAATTTTTACGTTTGTATATAAAAAATCTTTCAATTTACCGAGGAAAAACATTTTTGATATTCCAACTTTGCCACCCTGTATCATAAATATTTGATTAGAGGAAGCTGCGTCAGATTGTTATATTCTTAGGCCAAGAATCTTCCATTTTACTTTGGTCCATTACTCACTGACCACCCTGTATATATTATAATATATACTATCATTGTTTTCGAATTCTATTGAGTTCACAAGGTTTTTTAAAAAAAAGTGACTATTTTTTTTTTAAATATTTATTTATCATTATTTATTATGTCCCTGTTTTTTAAGGAAAGTGTAAAAATAGGTTATGGAAGTAAATATTTTTTTTAGTTTTTGAACTGTTTTGAAAACAGGGACTGTTTTTTATCTATGACTGTTTCTTCGTGTAGTTGTTGATGTAAGGATAAGAAGGAATTAATGTAGTAACTATTTTTTGCACCTTGTTAATTTTAAGGAATATTATTTTTTTTGTACAAGGGGACTGCCAGAATTTCTTGCTGTTTTACCAAAAGCTAACCAGGGTGCAAGCACATATCTAGCATCCAAATCGCCATCATCTGATTGATGCTCTTCATATATTATAAATCAGTAAATATTCAACCATATTACCCATTATCGTTCTCGGAAATTCTAATTATCATATTTATGTTTTTAACAGGTTGTTAACTGATACGGTAGACTCCGTTTCACATAAAAAGAACCCACTTGACCGATATTGATGTTCAGATATTGTTATGTCTACCTTCTTCGCTGCAACTTCTAGACTCTAGTGGGTTCTTATTATGTGAAACGGAGTCTACATACTTTGATCAGCGTTGCGTCATATTATTGGGGTATTTGTGCTAATGTTAAATACACCAATGTAAATAAGTTATTTGTTCCAAACTACCCCTGGAATCATAAAAAGTATCCACCTCGTATTCATCTGAAGATACAAATTATGCATCCGCTTCTGTTCTTTTTCATGCCCATTGAACAGTTCAATTACTGGTTAGGAACGATAACAGAATTGTTCGTTAGAAAGAACCCATTGTTAACACATTTTGAGGAAGATCTCTAACAAAATAACGACAATAAATCGAAAATTTAATGCATGTATCTGTAGAATTTGAAAAAAGTCACTTTTTTTAACTTACCTCAAACATATATTGTATATTTTTGTATAAATTATAGCGAGTTAGAAGAGCTGAATATACTCATATCACGTCGGTGTGAAATAAGCGTAGAAACGAGAATTGTATGATATTTTAATGTTGATAATAAAGAAATGTTACATGTTAGTGTTTTATTTTCTCCATTTTTTCCACATCTATATATACAGTACGTTTCACATAAACTGGTACTCTATATGCCATTGCCATTGACGCAACGGTCACGATATGTAGCTTTAATAATAAGTTCCAAATAACCATACTGGGTGGGGAAGACCGGAAAAAAGATTAGGGGTTTCTTGTACTAGCTGATGAGAAGTCACCGTCAAGAAATTACATGAAAGATGCAATCTCGAGGCTGATTGACGTTCAAAAACAAACCCGCGGAGCAGTTTGAATTTGGCTGGACCGCTTTTTGATGCAAGTAGTGCTAGGGGAGGGTCTGCAACAGTGGCCACTATCTTGCGAATTTCTCATTTGGGAAGATTAGTTGTTGCCATCTAGTACAAAGTGTGTCAATGATGCACTTACAATGCCTGCAAAGTTATCTGCCTGAATTTTAAGATTTCCTGTTTAAAATCAGCTTAACCTCAAATTGTGTACCTATGTGAAGTAAAATACAGCAAGCAAATGAATTTATTTTTAGTGATAAAATAAATGCTCATCCAAGTGAACTGGTGTTGATAGCTTATACCTAATACATGTAAGTATAGATTTATAATAATATAATTAGCTTTTGATTGCATAAACTAGTTTTTGTTTTTTTCTTCACTCTTTGAAAAGATGTGCTTGTTGGTACAGTGTCCATGTTAAATGTAGGTACAGAGGTCACTACTTCATTTTTTAAATAAGGGGTGGCTACTGTACCTTGCCTAAAAATTATTATTTAGTCTAATAATGTAAATGTAGATCCCATTTATTCCAGATATTATTTTGGAAAATGCCTCGCCGATAAGTCACAGATGTCAAGATTGGAAAAACTGGGTGCTACTTCACGTATCCCGATGTTCCCGATTTAGCCATAGTTCCAGTTAGTGATATTGTACTACATTTATCTCAACCTATAAAAGTAGATGGCACTACTAGAACAGCAAATTTATTTTCTTTTTCAATCAATGTCTGTTAACTCTTGGCCATTAGAAGTTAATAATCTTAAGTTGCTTCCTGTATAGGTATTTAAGTTGTATTTTTGTAATAGAAATTATTTTTTTATTTTTAAATAAACGATTATTCTAGCAATTCTAGTCTATTTTCATTTTCTTTTCCTAAACAGTAGTGGCCACTACCATCATTGCATGTACAGTGAGCACTTTGCAACACATTCTTGCAGCTACAACTTTTTTGATAAAAATAACTTTTTTCAGCTACAGAATGGAATGCTATAGAGGTAAATATAGTAATTGCTGTTTAGCGAAATCAAATTCTATAAAAAAATTTATTTTGGTTTTTATCGATTTTTTTGGAGAAAGGTGGCCACTGTTCCAAACTCTCCTTCGTTTTTTTTGTAGTGCTATACAGCTGGGAGATTTTAGGTCAGCTTTTTGAGCTGCATCAGTAACTAATGAGCAATTTTATTCTAACTTATTTTACTAATTTCAATCCTAATACTATAAAGGTCTTGCTCAACAGTAGTTCCTTAGACTCTAGTACAAATAGACATCTAAGCACAGCACCGTACTCTGCTTTACACTGACACTTATCTACAGAACTAACTCAAAGGGCTTTGTTCTCTTGAGTCTTCTCGTCTGGTTGGTGTTGTCGAGGAGCTGGATGGCTTAACATTCACATGTCGCTGTTCATGGCTCTTGGCAAACTTGGTGATCGTCTGGTTAAGTGTCAATCTCCTAGTACCGATGGAGGTCACTGTTTCGGCAGTACCTAGGAACTATGGTGATATTCTTCAGTATTTTGTTTGGAAATCGTTGCATGATCTGAATGTTGCTTTCTTTGGTACAGCCCCAAAGCTGAAGTTCATACAGATTTCAGGATTTGCTTATATATTAGCAATTTAATGAGCGGTGTGATAAAAACGAGTAGGACAAGTAAATACTTGAACATATCAAAATAACAAGTAAACGCCAAAATTGAAGTGAATAAAACAAGTATTTACTCTTACTTGCTTGTAAATACTTGAGAGGCTAGTAAAACCCGGAAAAATGCCAATTTTGGTGTGAATAAACGCAAGTAAATACTCGTCTATTCGCAAGTCAACCCGACCCCAGACTTGCAGTCGTACTTGTACACGAAAGATGGCTGCATTTATGAAACTGCGTGGTGTGAAACGTTCTAGAGACCGGCGTGATATAAGTCCCGATCTATCTAAGGGACTATTACGGTTTGAGAGCGAAAACGTAGATTTTCTCACTTCGCACTTTCTTGATGAAAACACTGATGCAAGGGGTGGAGGATTAACTGTATGGAAAGTTAGTTTAGCGGCGAAAACAGAACAAGTCGCAACAGGAAATGATGCGTAGTCTGTGTGGCGCTACAAGTATTGCCTTGCCTTTTTGTGAATTCAGTTGTCTCGCGAGTAAATACTTGCTAGTATATACCTCGGGTTGACGAGTACACGGTCACAAGTAAACTCGACGCTTTATTCACATCGGTTTACTTGGAGTTTAAATACTCGTTACACTTTACTTGTAAGTAAATACTCGTCGTACTCGTTTTTATTCACACCGCTCATTGTATATACCTAGGTACACAGTGGAATTTCGTCCCAGTATCCAATACATTTTTTTAAATTTGAGCCCTAATTCTTTTCTCATTGACACGGGTCTCCAGCGTAGCCCCGCATCTAATGTAATACCCAGGTATTGGTTGTGTTGGCATAAGGTAGGTACCTGAGCATTATTGAGTCTAATTGGCACTTATTGTCCTTTTTTGTTGATGAAATTTATGTGCACTGATTTTGTTTCGTTAAGATTGATTCTCCATCCTTTAGTTCATATTTGAATCTGGTTTATGGGTGTTTCTAATTTGGCTGTAGCTTCTTCATGACTATTTCCGACTGCTAAGATGGCTGCATATGTGTCATCAGCGAAAGTGGCTATAATGTTATGCTCTATATCAGGGATATCACTAGCATATAGAAGGTATATGACTGGTCCTAATACACTTCCCTGCGGCACTCCCGCTTTGATTTCGAAATAAGCTTCTTCCTGTTTTATTCTGAAGACTCTGTTTGATATGTAATAAATTAGCAGTTGTAGACTCACTTTCGTTACCTTGAAAAGTGCAAACTGAAATTATAGTGGGGACATATCTAATTCTAACAGTGCAGTCCCAGTTCACGGTTACCGGAGTATCCCGAATATGTCTACTTAATTGGATTAAGATCAGGCCTGCTAGCTGGTTAATCAACTATTTAACTCCATTTGTAGTAAGTAGAAAATAATAAGCATCACACTGTAGATTTGTATATTATCTACGATATATCTTCTGTATGTTCCTTGTGGTATATTATTCATTCTTTTTTTAATTTCTTGGGAAATTAAACCACAATATTTTAAATTCTTTATTTCAACGTTTCGGTAGCGTTCCAGCTACCGTTGTCAAAAAAAAATAAGTAGCTGGAACGCTACCGAAACGTTGAAATAAAGAATTTAAAATATTGTGGTTTAATTTCCCAAGAAATTAAAAAAAAGAATTATCTACGATATATTAATGCAGACTGGTTCCAATATCAACGACAATAATAGCTCTTGTAACGATAGAGTATCTATCGTTATTTTTTGTATCGACTTCTATCATTAACTTCCAAGTAATTTCTTTTACAACCCTTTTTCTACGCCTTTGTCTATAAAACGAATATGACTAAAGCCCCTTTTCTACGTTCCGCCGTTCTAAAAAAATGTATAAATGAAAAAAATATTCTTTTTTCTCTTATTCTTTTGGGAATCAAACCTCAGGTTTTCTTATGATTTATAATTGGAATAGTTGTTAATCGATACACACTTCAATACACAAAATCACCAAACTGAGTTATACATGTTTTGAAAACAAAAATGATCATACACAAAAAAGTAACAACAAACGCGTTTTATTAACAACATTTCCAAAATAAGCTGAAAAAAGCGCTATCCCAATAAAAACCGTTCCTGGAACGTGCACTTCACTGGATTCCATTTCTAGTAGACTATCATATCGTTAGAATGTCATAAAATAATAGTTATTTATGTAACTAGTGTGTAAAGTAGCCTTTTTTTTGACGAATGTGAATATTTTCGCATGAGCCGCAGGCGAATGTGACAATCACATGAGTGTCTTTACACACGAATTGCATACAATATTTTTTCTACCAGCGAATATTTAATTAAAATACAAAAGTTTAATAGTAATTTTCTTTACGCACTAGTGCGTAAAGTAAGTTAAATTTTTCTTTAGAAGTATCTTTAACGCTATTATTAATTTCTAATAAGATATATTTTTTTCGTAAATACTCATGGATTTTTGGGGCAGTAAATCATTCGCAGCATTCTGTGCCACATCTAATATATTTGGTGGTGTATTTGCCAAGTAATCTGAGAGATCGTCAGAGGAATCCATCTTTATTTTTATAATAATCTAAAATAACATCATGGTTTTCTGAAAATATTCAATTCTTAAATATAAAACACAATTGCTTACCCTAGGTTTAGTCGGAAGATCTCAATTTAAATTTTAAATGTCAGATTCAATTCACAAAGAAATGTCAGTCACTCACCGCCAACTTATGCCTATTTACCGTATTATTTCCAGTACTCAATAATTATTTAAGAATAATTATTAGGTTACTTCACCGAATTCTGTAGGTTTCTATCTCCAATTTATGAAAAAAACTTACCTATATTTTTATAAGACTAGATATCTATAACTACATACATATTGGAATTTTTTCTTTACGCACTAGTGCGTAAAGTAAAACTCTTTACGCACTAGTGCGTAAAATAAAGTCTTACGCACTCGAAAATGTGTCTAAAGTACGTACTTTACACACGGTAGTAGAAAAAGATTGTTTTCAAAGTGTACACGTTGCTACCCTTTGTTCTAAGATTTATGGCCTTTTCTGTTGATATTTCTATGCCGTTTTTCTGTTTGATATGGGACACGCGTTCATTTAACCACTTTTAAAGAATTTTTTAATTATTTGCCCTGCCTCCAGTTTAGAATTCAGCAAATCGGGGTTGTTTATAACCGGCAATTTTCTTTTCTGGCGCTATTTTTTTGGAGTCTTCTATTAAATGTCAAGCAGATAAGATGTGTTTGGAGTCTTCTATTAACCGTGTAACGGAGAAGATGTGTTAAGAAAAGTCTTCCACTAACTGTGAATGCAAACTAAGAAAAATGTGATGAAATTTCCTGTCTTGACCGCTAATATAGCCTAATTATGCTTGAATATTACTAAAAGTTTTGTGTTTTAAAAGTGCGGAGTTGACTCTCCAGAGGTGCATAAAAGTATTCGCGAAAATGTTTCCGATAGTGGGCGCTGCAGTTTATGTCAAAGCTGTCAGTGGAATGGGGAAAACAATGCTAACCCAGATAATATGTGGCTAACCCCCATTTGTTTCAATACACGTACTGTAATGGTGATTCGGTTTGTTTTCCCCATTCCAATTTTGCTCGTTTTCGCGAATAGTGCCGAATCTTCAAATGCTTTCGTGTTAATATGAAAAAACGTCGAGAGGCCTTATCGATGATCTGACTTCATTGATGTACTATTTTTACTTGTTAAGAGGTTAATAAAAAATAACCGCCCAAGTTATAGTTTCTGTACCAGCCTTCTTTCTTGTATGATGGTTTCCAAAAAATCCTAATTTAGGCAAAGATCCAACCCTCGGATATACCGTTAACTATTACCTGAGTGCTCTACGTGCCAGTAAGACATGTTGCAAACTGGACAACGGGTTATGTTACAAATTGGCCACAACGTCTTGTGTTATACTCTTTATTCACCGGGAGACACAATAAAACAACACTAATCTGCGTTTTGGATGCATTTTATATTGAAAAAAGTTGTTACAAATATATTATTGACATTGTATGAAAATGCATATCTCCAGGAACTTTAGTTCAGTCTAACAATCAAATGATTATCTAAGGATATATTGTATTCAAACTGATGATGAGCGTAGTAATAACACAAAGCCAATGATATTCAACTTGTAGACCTTTAGAAGTTGATCTTTGATTAAAGCTATCGACGATATGTATCTTCCATCCCATATTAGCCTGTGTAAACGAATTGTAGTACACGATATCAGGCCAGGATGTATTCGGAGTGAATTCGAGTACACCGGGATCACCTTTTTCGCAGTAATAAGTTAGAGATCGGTTGAATTTTTTATAAGATTCGAAATCGTCGTCCAATCTTCGGTCTTGATTAGTTTTATGCTTCGACAGACAGAGGGTACCAGCTGGAATAAGCAAAAACATGATTTGAACATTCAATACGGAAGTAACGGAGTTTTATTTTACTTACCTGTTGTCGGTCTGGGTCTTCCTCTTCTAGAATATTCTACTCCGACTAATACTCTGATTTTCGATTGCGCTTCGTCAGTGAGTCTGTCAAAACCGCCATGTGGTTCATCGGTAATTATAAGAGGATGGTAATATTCTGGACTGTGGGGGTTGTTGCCACCGTGTACTTTGAAAGCATAAGAAAGTCCACGTCTTAACCATATTTCTGGAGCTAGGAGCCCGTTTATGTACCAGGCTAGAGCTGTTGATGAATGACCTGGAATATGAATTTATTAATTTCTTTTATATCTGTAAACAAAATAAGATATATTACCTGTAATAGTTTGGTATCCTTTTTTACCCCCGGATGGTCCGATGTAAGAATTGAAAATCCTTATTGTTTTATCAAATATTTGGCCCTTTTTCCACGGTTCCTGCGGTTCTGACTTGGATCTGGTGAATGAGAAGCAATTATTTTGAGGTTCTTTTGGTGTTACTTCAATTTTAATGTCAGTCTTAGAATAGAGGTCGTGGAAAGCAGGTTCTTTCATTTCGTCTAGTTTTCCTATTCCCCAAACTACGTAAATCGACCCCTCTACGGGAAATTCTTTATCACCAGGATCAGCTAAAATATGGAAATTTGATTTCAATTCAAATTATTTTTGAAACAAATAGGTATAGGTACTCACGCGACATTAAAAGTCTTCTATAAGTTATTATGCTTATTCCATTTTCCCTCACAGCCGTATTCATTTGGTTACTGTCTTGACCTCCTACCATTTCGTCCTTACACACTCCTTTATACTGACCCAAAACTTTGACACACTGTAAAACACCAAGTTTTTGAAATGCAAAGAATTTTTTTCTAAATAAGTCACGGTAACAAAATTTGCGAAAACTTAAGCACAGATCGTCAATTTCTAATGCCTTTAACTTCTGAACTGAATATTTTGAGGTTATCTCTTCGTCGTACAAAGTACATTTCAGTAGTGTGTATATTGTCAAGTTGAAAAAATCACATAGAGAACATTTACACTTACTGGAGTTAAGGCAGTTATGTTGTAATCAGTGGCAAATCCTCTAAACCCATCGATGTAGGCAACGGCTACGTCAGCCCCAATCATCTGACTCTTATCCGGAGAGCCTGATATACCAAATGACATATATTCATTCTCTTGCACTTGCCCTGCTAATTGAATGGTTACCTGAGGGCCGAAAACTTCCCAAGATACTTGTAGATCCTTATGTAGTTGGAGGCAGTTTGGTAGATCGTTTTTGTGAGGCTGTAAATATATTTTTTAAGATTTTTTTGCAAGGAAAACAATAATACAACACTTACTATTATTTTGATTAATGATGGTGGTACGTTAAGCGCTTCTGGTATAATAATGGACGCCAAATTCTGGTTCGTTTCATGGTCAAAAATACTAAACCAATCAATGTCAAATATTGTTTTATCCCCTGGTAGCTCCAAGACGATCGTTAAATTTTTATAAGCTCTCAAAGGATCTAAACTAAAGAATATGACAGTTTTAGGTTAGTTAAACGGCTAGAATAATTATTGTACTTACTATCCGTATTCATCTGGAACTTTAAATCCTTTGGAGACTGGTTGGGCTCCAACTCCTACCCAAAAGAACGCTTTTTCTGCCGTTCCGTCATAAGAAAATTGATTCAGTCTTATCCTTTTAGCATCTAAAATCTCTACTGATCCCGTTGTTATGCCATTAACTTTCCCAATTAATGATGCCACTCGTTGAACTGTCGGAGGTTCAAATCCCTCGGGAATGTAAATGTCACCAAACGTATTTTGACTCCAGATATCGTAAATTGCGAACCATTTGATATCAGTTATTTTTTTCTGGTCCGGAAGGACTAAGGTGAAATCTTTGTTAAAGAAGCGTTCTAGTACGTTGGTTCTAAAATAAGAAACATACTATTTTAAAAAGCAGGACTATATATAGTACTTTGAGAATATTTTAATTCTTTAAGAGCTATTGAAGAAGTTACGATGAATTTTTGGAAAACTAGAATTACTTACTTTCCGTTAAAATCAGGAACAATGAATCCTTGAGGACCCGGTCTGTTGGCTGCACCTGCCCAGAAAAATGTATCTGCCCCATTTCCATCATAGCTGAAGGAAGTCAATAACAAAGTCCAGTCATTCACAGCGTAAACATCTCCTGATACTTGATGGTGATAAGAATTCAATTTACCTAAATATTTTCCTTTGTAGGGACCATCTTCATCTTGACAGTATCCTATCAGTACATTTTTATTATTATTTTAAATGAAGCAGATTTCACCATAGAGTTTAATGTGAAAAACAAATACAATAAGGAAATTGCCCAAGACCCAAACTTGCTAATGGACGCTACAGAGGACATGAGGACATTGAAAATCTTAGAATGTTCACGAAACTAGATCAATTGATTAAAGGATGCATTCATTACATGTATTACCATAAAAAACATGGCATGCAAATCCAAGTCATTGTCGCGATACTAAGGGATGATAAGCGAGGGTAAAAATTGATGAAAATGCGAAAAAAACAACAAAAACTAATGTATGCCGAAGATATTATAAGATGTTAGGAACATTTTCAATGTCCCCTGTAGAGTCAATTAGCAAACATGGGTCTTGGGCAATAGCCTTATTCTACGTGTCATGGGCTACCGATTTATTATATTTTTTATATGGAATTTAAATAACATAAAAATAACCACATTCCATAATTTGTTCTCGAGAAATTGCTCCAAGGCAATTGACAACTGAAAGAGCTTTGGCGCCAGATTTTAACGTGATTTTAACAAACACTAAAATTTGTAATAGTGAGGTTAACAAATGTTTATCAAAAAGAATAAGTAAATTATTAAGTTTAGTAAAAAGATTAGCTCACCAAAAATACAAGGAACAAGTGAGTATAATTTGTAACAACAGTTCCTCTTATTAATAAAATTTAGTATAAATATTCATTGAGCAATTTCATTTACAAAATACAAACATGCCAAACAGTCTAAAATTACAGCAGCCCATTTTATTTAAAGGTTTATCGGAGATGGATATGGATAACAGTAAAAAAATACTAACATTAAGTAATCATGCAGAAAGTCGTTGTTTAGAACCATGTTTAGAACTAAGCAGTAAAATACAACCTGTGGCATTAGAAAGTGGGGATTTAAAAGCATCAAATATTGATTTAAAAGATAGTTTTGGATCACCTAATGGTTCACAGAAATTTGAATTGTCAAAAATAAATTTGAAAAGTGATAATCCTATCCCCTCAATTACTTCAGAAATTAGTGAAGAACAGCAGGTAACATCTCAAAAATTTACTTTGAAATTAGAACATGGTGCAAATGGGACATCAGTACAAACTGAAAAGATAGATTTCTCAGATTCGGAATCTGAAAGTGAACCAGAAAAGGTAAAATCCAATAGCTACATAAAAATAAAAACTTCTGCACTATTTAGCAAAACAAAGAGGCCAAGATCTACATTTAACAAACCTGTAATAAGTAAAACATCCACCACGAATAAAAACAAATCTAAATCATCGGGAAGTGATTCAGATTCAGGATTAAGTGAAAGTTTCTCAAAAACATCTAGTAGAAGTAGCTTTTCTAATTCTCCTATATGTGAAGCTTTGGAATTGAGACAAAGAAATATTAATGAACGAGATGCTTTTTTAAAATCACTTCTTATTGATCCAGAGTTTGCTGAAGCTGCAGAAAATATTGGTATATTTAAACAAAAACAAGAAAAACCATCTTCAACTTCGAATTCTAATAAGAAGAGGAGACACACAGATCAAAGTTTTAGATTCACAGGATATATACCTATAGAACCAAGAAAGTCCTTAAGACTACAAGACAAAGAACCAATATTTAAATATGATGATCTCGTAGATGAGATTGGGTGTTCATATAGTAAAAGACGAAAAAGGTAAAATTTTGTTTATTATGAAAATATTAATAAGTATAAAGACTATTATTATTTATTTTCAGAACTAATTCATCTGATGATGATTGTGAGTATACAGATCTTGAAAAAGTTGTGCATAGACCAAGAAATAAAACTAATCGTCCATCAAGAGCTATAGAAAGAACATTTTTAAATGTAGATGATGTTACTGAAAGCATGATCGAAGGAATAGCTTGGAAAGTTTCCGAAAAAGAATATTCAACAGCTGGGAGTTGTTGTCATCAATGCAGACAGAAAACCTTGGATACAAAGACTTTTTGCAGAGACAAGAACTGTTTTGGTCTTCGGGGACAATTCTGTGGAGTATGTTTGGAGAATAGGTGAATTTAATTTTAAATATTGATTGTTTTCGATAAAACATAACTTTTCATTTAAATTTCAAGATATGGTGAAAATGCTGCTACAGCACTGAAAGATCCAGATTGGAGTTGTCCTGTTTGCCGTGGTATTTGCAACTGTTCTTTTTGTCGTAACAAAGCTGGGAAAAGACCAACAGGTATTTTGGCACCTATTGCTCAACGAACTGGACACAAATCTGTTAAAGATTTTTTGGATAGCCTACGAGGTGAAGGTAATGATAAAATCCTCATACATTTAACTGAAATTATTCAATGTCATGTTTATTTATAGCTACAGATGACTTTTAACCCTTGAATTTTATATGATATGAATTTTAGGTGATTACACTGATGAGGCAAAGAATCCCAATAACTTGTTAGGGTTTTCTGATGATTTGAAATATGCTCAGATGGGTAGAGACATTAAACATTTCGTTGGATCATCAACTGATTTGATAGAATTTAAAAACGTTATTAATTCACTTTCAAAAAAATTATTTTTGTATTAAATCAGAACAATTTTTATATATTTTAAATTTTTAATAGCAGGTTAGAATGATGAAAGGACATTAAACTGTAAATGTTTTTTTGCTTTTTGTTCATTGAGCTAAATAAGGTTTTATCAAATGTCCATATTGTTTATTGATTTTATTTTGGAGATTATTTTGGCAACTCTTCAAAGGAAGTCAGTGAAAGCAAAATATTTTTGGGACACTATAATTATTTTTCCCATTACAAAATCAGGTCGAACTTTTACAAAAACTGCCTATTTATTATTCTAACATGTGGTCATTTTTTAATTATAAAAAAGTATTAATTAAGTTTTATTATGTGTGATAATTTTTAAATACACATTTTGATAATAAATGAATATATAATTGTACTGTTATTTATATTCCCCCAATGCTTTGAGATAATTTTATACATAAAATTATACATCTCTAATTGAAAAACAATGTTGCGAAATTTCTGAATGAGTTCAATTTTAACAGTCTACAAAGATAAAACATTATTTTTCGAATTAAATATTAAATTTCTCTTCAAAAAATCCAATCTTTTGTGTCAGACGTGGACACCTATTAAGGTACAATACATATCCACAAATTTAAATTCACCTAACCGGACGCTTCAAAAAGTACCGTACTTACCATGAATAATAAACAAAAACACCAACAAAACTGTTAACACAATTTTCATCTTAAATCCAATATTCTCATTTTTGTAAATTGTTTTTTATTTCTAATAATCACAGTTCGTATCTGGTATGTAGTTCAACATTTGTTGCACATTCACTTCTTAAGACAAGAACTTTCTAAATGAGTCTTTGTAGTTTCTACTTAATCCAAGGTTGAATACCTTCAGCGTTTAGTTCAAGAGATTGTCGGCTGTTATTAGTATTGCTGGCAGCCCAAGTAGTACCGCGGGTACCACATATAAACGGGGTCGATGGCACCGTATTAAAAAAAATGCTGAGTCGAGAGTAATTCCGATTATTAACACGAAAATTTGGGAGGGGCACATATTAATATTCAATTTGATTATTATAAAATTTTCGGAGGTACACGGATGATAATATGGTGTAATAGGTAATTGTTGGGAATTTTTTGGTATTTTTCGTGTAAAAATAATTAATTTCTCAGTCACCGTGAAAATAACAAGAAAATTGTGATTGCTAGTTTACGACAGCTAAACAAATATTAATACATATATTTTTCAATAATTTTACATTTGAATCTTTTTTTAAACAAAAAGACGTTTAAAGCTACAAATAATGTCAAACATGTATTTTTTGTACGGTTCATATTGTTTAATTTCCGGAAATCCTATTGATTGAGCCGATTGAGCAGAAAATATTGGATTATATTAGATTTGATGAGATGGTTAATAATTGTTAATTGACCATGTCCACTGCGATCATTTCAAATATTTTGTGGTCCTCATCTGATTCTACAATACGTTGAGCGGCGTTCTCAATAGTCAAGCTACTTTACTTCAAGTGACCTGAATTCAAGTAACTTGACTAATGAAAACATCCAGCCAGAGCATCCAGCCCTTGGCCTTGACCACACACACACTCTCTTATTGAAGATAGCTCCGGACACTCGCATAAGACAAGCCTGACAGTTTTATCTTCCTGTTCACACATCCTGCATAGAGGTGTGTCCACTAGCCCCATATAGTATGAAGGTGTTTCCTTAGTTGAGAGTTGCTAGTCAGAAATCCTATTATAAACGTAGGTTTTTCCTGGTCATCGCCATCGCAAAAAAAGACACTCCAGCCAAGAGCAACTGTCAAAACCTCTCTTTTTCATCACCAGGGTTGACAAAATCATATCTAACGAAGAAATCTTTGATCTCAAAAATCTTCAAATTAACTTTCTCAAATAATAATAATAATAATAATTTATTCATTAAAATACAATATATAAGTATACAATTAGTTAATATATGGTTTTAAATGAAACTAACTGTTTTTAAAACCATATGATGAGTAGATTCCACGAAGTGAGGGTTTATACAGTTAACTCAATTAGTTAATATTCTAAAATAGATAAAATGAATAAATTTGCTCTCGATAAGTGAGTACTCACTTGTTTCGAGTTAGAAATTACAGCATTTGATTAATTAATTGCGTTTAGTGATATATTAAAATAACAATAACAATGATAACAAAAATCTATAATAATAATAATAATAATCTATTCCTAAAAAGTAAAAACACATGCTGTATATCCAAAGCCAAAATAAAATACAGAAAAGATAAATATAAATCGAAACAACAGAAAGAAAATAGTTTAATCCGAAAGAAAATAGTTTAATCCGAAAATAGTTTAATCCGAAACGTGGAGAATGCTGGAGAATTGTCTCCAAAGCCACAAACACTCCAACCACCCTAATTAGAGTCATCACAAACTCTGAATTCAAACTTAAACGAGCTCTCTCCGAAGGCATCAACCTAAATTATCTACCTATCTATCTAAACCATCGATGCAAAATTTCAAATGCCAACCCTCTTCCACGATTCCCAAGACTACGACCACAGTATACCTAACAACTGTTAGGTATACTGTGCTACGACACAAACCTGAAAAATGTGACAAACTCAACAAACCATCATCCACTAACTGATGTGGCGGTGTCACCCCACATACCATCCGAAATGTCCGAAAAGGCAAATCCTAGCCTCAAACATCCGATGCCATTTGACTCCCATCGGATGTCCAAAACATTCTCGAGATTAATGTGTTATCTTGATAAATCTCTTCCGCCCGTAGGATGGTAATCGAGACGCTTTGTCACCTGATACCGTCCTACTACAAATGTAACACCACCCTAATGTGACACCGCCTTAACGTGATGTGAATGA
>CAJUYI010000023.1:328523-340744 GCA_910591695.1 Galerucella pusilla | reverse complement strand
GGCCACTAAACTTCTTCCCAGTTCTAAATATGAGGTAGAAATACCTCACAGAAAGGACTGGCAAGACCCATGCAGACTGAAGCTTCCCCGAGGAGAGACCTGGTACACAGACGGGTCACAGACTGGGGAAGGGAAAGGAGCAGGGGTGTATAGTGAAATGAGGAACACAAGATGTTCCTTCTCACTTTTAAGTCTCAGTGAATGTGACCCCAATATACATACATTCCTCTTCTATATTACGGAATCTGCGTTTGGCTTCGTCTATATCCATTATCTATTTGTTTGTCTGTATCCATTTCGCGCAGCTGCCGCGCAAGGCATGTTAGTAAAATATACCGGCGTGCCGTTAATTTTCAACCACTTATAGAGTTGACTAATATGGGCTTATTGTAATAGTTATCCTTTATTTTAGCCCTACAAGTCTAGCTCTTACACCTACCCTCTGCTTTGGATTGTCCGTTGCCCCAGCCTATATTACTTCTCCGTTAAAAAAATTTACTACATTCGATTTAAATCCATATTTATTTGGAAGTTCAATAACAAATAAATGACACAGGTACAATCAATTTATTTTGAAGTAGATATAAAGATATCTATGTATCTACCCAAAAATCTTTAAATTCTCGTTAACAAATTTTACCATTATAACGACGCGTTGGATAGGGGAAAGGGGTAGTTGAAAAGAATACTACTCGTATTTTACAACTAATATATACAAAAGTTTTTCCAACTTGGAATAAAAAATATGACCGTATCTCATATCAACGCGGCGCCGCTGGGCTGGAATACTTTAAACCGTTTCTTACAATATAGTGTGCATTGAGAACAAATTTTCTAGTCTTTTTGATATGGCACCTTACGGCCACCTCAAAAATTACATGTGCCTATAAATGTCCCATATACATATAATGTTAAAAATTTCTTTTATTTTAAATACTTAATCAGAAAACTTGGCAATAATTCAAAAATTTGTCCTTAACAGTCTTATTACAACATATTTATTTGTTATAATTTATATTTTTTCAAATATATACTTTTAGGTATATTTTTTTTCAATAAAATTTTATTTTACAATAACGAAACGTATCATTATGTATGCGAAATACTGATTGATAAAAAGGAAGGTTTTTTGGATGATTTCCCACCTACATTGGGCTCAACATGTGGCAAGACAACCGTAGTAAAAGTTTGACTTAAAGAAGAAAAGATGATCATCATATTATTTTTATGTAATTGAAAAACCATTTTTTATGATACCAATAAAAATGTGTATGTGTTAATATATTTAGACGGTTTCCTTCATGTTTTCTTATTGACCGTCGTATATACAGAGCTTTATAAAAATAGAGTAAAACATTACATTTCACAAAGAAATTTCTTGATCAAAAGCTCTTGTAGATCCGTAATCAAGGACACATGTGGGGAATCAGCACAAATCTTTAATAGAAATAGACTACCCAATGAAACTCTACATACTTCATCTCAACTGCTTGAATTTGACTATTTTGTCTTTTTGTTGATACCTAAGATTCACATCCTAATGTTGACATTGGACGGTAGAATGTTTCAAATAGATTTAACTTTGTTTTCTTGGAAACTTCTTTTTTATTTATAAATGTCAAATTCATCCTTTTTTTGAACTCTATTGATAATTTCGACTTCCCGCCTTCTCTTTCTACTCCCAAGTATTTATATCTTCTATATCTTCATATCTTCTTATATTTCCATTTTGTAAATTTGTTTTCCCTAGCCTATCCTTATAAGATCATTTGCAAAAGCTGCTTCTGATATATCCACTCTTGTTAAATTTTTTTCCATTTTGGTCACTCTCCTTGCTAAATCCTTCTTGTGTTGAAAATGGTTCTGATGCTTTATTTTTTAATATCACGCAATATCTGTTTTCTTGTAGACTTTATCAAAAGCTTTTTCCTCGACTATAAATCCCATATATTATAATACCTCTTTTTACTCCTATAAACGAAAAACGTCTAGGGGTAGTTGGAATGTTGCGGACATGGAGCGAGCTTTACAAGCTGTTCGTAATGGGGAAATGGGTTGGTTGAAAGCAAGTAAACATTTCAACGTACCCACTGCTTCCCTCAACCGTCGAGGTCTTGATAAAAACAAAATTGCAACAAATGCCACAAAATATTTGGGCTCCTTACAATAAATAAGTAAGTAAGCTTGCATACGAGGTTGCTGAAAAAAATAAGATAAAACATTCTTTTAATAAAGGGAATAAGATGTTGGGAAAAGATGGTTAGGTGGTTTCCGCATTGTCATTGCGTCTCCCTGAAGCCACCTCTCTTGCCAGAGCTGAGGCTTTCAATAAGCCCCATGTGGAAAGTTTTCACTAAACTTGAATACGTTATCGAGAAACATAAAATTCATAACACAATGGTCTTAAATATGGACGAATCTGCGCTGAGTCCCTCCAAAAGTGTTCGCCAGAAAAAGTGAAAGGCAAGTATGCGCACTTACAAGTACAGAGGTAGGTGTCCATACAACCGTTGTGGCCTGCTTCAGTTGTGGAGGGACATACGTACCACCGGCAATAATATTCCCCAGAAAAAGACTAAATCCTTCCTTGTACGACGGGGCATCAGTAGGACGTTAAGACTACATAATGAATCTGGCTATATGACGAGGGATTTGTTCCAAATATGGATGCGACATTTTGTTGAGCATGTCAGACCAAATTTCGAAAATGAAGCTTTTTTAATTCTCGACGTTCATTCAATTGATAAGAGCTAAGAAGCTTTGGAATGTGCTAAAAATAATTTTGTAATACTGCTTCGCTTGCCTGCACAGTGTATACATCGCCTCCAGGCATTGGATGCTGCATTTTTAGCCCCCTCCATAAGTATTGCAACAAAGAAGTCACACAATGGTTGAGAGAGAATCCTGGTTGTGCTGTAAGCATTTAACAACTATCCAAACTTTTTAAACAAGCATATGAAAAAACAGCAGCACTAGAGAACGCATCAATATTTTTCCAGAACAGGTTTTTGCCTAGTGTAACTACCGATTTACCTGAATATGCACCTGCTACTGAAAGAGAACTACCAAATGTCGATTATCACTATATGCAAGAGTCAGCAAACAATGACAAGGTTGTCCATCCACTACAGAAACAATTGATATTGAGGCTATCCTGAAGGATCTGTCACCAGTTCCTAAGCGTAATAAATGAAAAGCTGTTAGGCACAAAACTGGTGGCTATTAGGATGTATTAACCGGAAATCCATACCTCAAAACCTTTCTCGAAAAAGAAAATGAGAAGAAACAAGAGCAACAAAGGAAGAGCAGCAGAAATGCAGTAAGAAAAAAACTGATGCTTGCAATGAAGCGCTTTATACCACTAGTAATCTTAGTGCCTAACATCATAGAGAATACTACCAGTTACCACTTTACAATAAATTTTGTATTTATCTTTTCATACAAGTAGTTTTTGTGGAAACAAACACTAAGTATGTCATCTTACCCGCCTTTCTCCTACTAAATAAATTTATTCCTCTATAATTATTACAATCTTGCCTATCTACCTTTCATTTTCTATTTTGAAAGTCAGTGTTTTAAAAATTATATACTTGATTACGGATGCAGAGCTTTTTATCAAGAATATTTTTTGTGTGTGGAACGGAGGATAAAATTTTTCTCTATCTGTATAATACTTATTGGTACATACTGTAGATACCTCCCCCACCCACCTAAACTAAATTCAATTAATATAGCGAAACAGTTGATCATCTTTTTTTAATATAAATCATTTATTACACAAACTTTATCTCAAATGTGTACAACAATATTTTTTGCAGTTTTCTATAATTTGTTGGTAGGTACATTACTAATAGTAACAGAATACATCATCTTATTATAATATATACATATTTATATATATAACTTACCCTGTATGTATATGTTATCGTTAAAAATCAACGAAATATCTTATTTTGGAAAATAATTATAGGTACCCATTGTAAATAAAACTATCCCGCTTCACACGCTGTGCTAATAAAATGAAAGAAATGTTCATTAGGTTTAAAAAATGACTCTAGGACTGGAGAACATAAGTCAAAAATGGTTACTTTGCATGAGGAATGCAAAACCGATTCAAATGTTAATAATTAATTATTAGTTTAATGTAGCCTCACAAAATAAAATTTATAGTATTTATCTTAACATATGTTATTGGGGCTTTTTTGGAATTTAGTTCGTATTTAACTGACTTACTTATAAGGATCGCCAATTAAATTTGACTTATGTACTAGTAAAAATACTTATTTTATCTATGAACACCTTTAAAATTAGGCATTCACGAACCAAAAAATGTGTGAAATCATGCATTATACATATATTATACATACGTTAAAAAGCGTGCGTAAATAAACAACGCTTTTGATATAGTCCAATAAATGGAGGCGGAAAATACCGTCAACATGGGCATCTGGTCCAGCAAGGAAAATTTTTTTTAATTTGCAGGTATTAGTGGGTACATTGAACCCCCAAAATGTCAGGTGTCTGAAATTTGTGGAAGGGTCGGAAAATGGCTCTAGAGATCCCGAAAATCCGTTTTTCGCCGATATCTCCCGAACTACGATCCCTAGAGAATTATTTTTGTTCACACAAGAGCAGTTCATTACCTACAAAATTTGTCCCTACGATCTTTTTCGTTACACCAATATTTTTTGCAAAAATGGTGGTTGAAAAGTTCGCTGTTTTCTGAAACTTAAAAACTGACGCTTCTAGCCCAAAATCTGGGATGAGCGACCCTGAAAATACACCAATTTCTATGTTTAGGCCTCCAGGCATCTATGGTAGATGGCGCCACCTTGCATTTTCGCAACCGAGAAATAACTAAGGCCATGAAAAGAAACATGAAAATGATCGATATCTTACCCACTCTCGGGGTCAAAAAAGTTATCGCTTTCTTTAAAATTGAGACCCTGGCCTGCTTTTATTGGACAGACCAATCCTAGGAATGATTGTGTGCGAAAAGGATTGAAAGTAGACGCTAAAATTGCGAAAATAACTTTCCCATTCTTCATTACCCGAATACCTCTTCCTACACAAGCGATGAACTTCCACAGACGATACCTTCTCCAGGAACAAATGGTGGTTGTCTTTCCTTGTCTTGCTAACATTTATTAGGGTTTCAAGACCTCGGGTAACCGTTATAATGTCTTCAGTCAGAGCTTGATCACAAATACGGGCGTACTAGAATCCTCTGCGACTTCCATTTTTCTACAGGAATGAACAATATTTATCAAATCATTAGATGTCATTTCACCCACAACAATATTAATTGAAAAAATGAAACCTCACCGTCTGCTCCCAAAAAAAGAAGCTCAAGAATTTTCAATATTTCCCTGTGTTTTTTATCAATAAAAATTTCAAAATTTATTATTTAATAATAACAATAAAATTAATAATAACTTGAATTTCACTTTTTACACTGGAATACTACTAATTTATTTTTGAAAAATCACGGAAGAGATAGTGCCTACATGTAAAATTTTCAGTTGTTGACAAACAATGCAGCAGAAAGCATCCACGCGTACACGCACTATAGCAGACGCCGTCGACCACACTATAGATGGGTGGCGGGGCGGCGTGCGAGAATAAAATGAGGCATCCATTACAACAAATTTAGAGACAAATTTCTTTTTAATGCATCAAATAAAATACTTGATACACATATCAAAGGAAAGTTCAGAATGTGACCTTTCATCGGGTATGATGCTTGACCGGGAAGAATTTTACAGTGAAGAGAAAAAACTGCTAAAAAAACTAAGAAGAATAGCTGTCTTCCCTCAGAAAACTGGAAATTTCACCGATTTTCCTGAAAACCCAGGGGTCTGGGCCAAAAAATTATACCATCGGCAAGAGGATATTCTAACCTTTCTCCCAATATCAATTATAAGCGGGTTTGACATTTCATCATCGAGAAATTCCCGATAAACCAGAGCGCTCGGGAAAACTCCAGAAATCCACAAAAATCGCCTCTTGGAAAACACATTATTCAAAAAAATACGGGCGAATTATTGGTAGCATTGTTTCGGAATAAATAAAGTACTCCCCAAAGAACCATTATCCAATAGGATTGGCTGAACTAACTATTAATAAAAATAATATGAATAAATCCATGGAAGCGTTAAAAAATCTAGGAAAGACGAATTTTGGCCTGGTTTTCCAATGACCCAGGAGCACGAATTGAGTGGATGAAAACACGCCTCAGTAGCCACAGATTCCTTCTTTCACCCGCACTTTGATTCATTAAAAAATATTGATTTTCACGCGAGTTATTGAAAAAATAGTAATTTACTTGGGGACGTCATGCCCTCAGAGCGTGCTCTCTATAAGCCGGCCTGGAGCTCAATTTTGGGTTGGCGTTCGGGCCATTTATCTCGAAAACTATATAATTTTTCGAAAAAATGCTAGGAATCATTTTTGTGGGCAAGGAACTGCTCTTTATTTTTCGTATCAACAAAAATTCTCCAGTGGTCAAATCTCGGCAGATATTGCGGGAAAACGGATTTTCTGGAATTTCAGAGCCATTTTCCCACCCTTCCACAATTGTCAGGTACCTGACATTTTGAGAATTGAATGTGCCTACCATAACCTGCAAATTAAAAAAAAATTGCTCTTGCTGGACCAGTTGCCCATGTTGACACCTTCGTTTACTGAACTAATATGGGACTTTCATTATAACACCCAAAACCGTGCGTAATTAGTATTTAGTTGCCTTGAATTTGGTATGTTGTATAAACTTTTGTGTTGTCAGAAAATTTGACAGAAGTGTCAGATATCGTGTAGTAAATTTGACAGAAATGTCAAACATCGTAAAAAAAAGACAGATTACCCAATGTTATGATTGGTAATTTGAATAATTGTCCTCATTTTACTGTAAATATTAATTGAAATAATTAGAATTCGTTGTGTATACATTTGTTTATAAATTATTTTTATATTTTTTAGCTCCTTTAAAGCACATTTTTTTTATTTTTCATTCATGTGGTCGTAGATAAAGTTTTGTATGACACTTGTGCGTGAAGTACTTTTGCGCACTCGTTGCAAAAGTATAACTTCACGCACTTGTATCACAAATAACTATTTTCATTCTATACTTTGGCAAGTTTATCTGTAACCGTGAAAGGAATGCAGTCAAAACATTCGACATTGCCACATTTAACTATGAAAAAACTGAAGTGATTACTATGTAGTGATAATAATAAGAAAAGGGTCTTTTTATTATCAACAATATTAAAAATATGATTGAACATTAATTTTATAATGTACTTGTTTCCTTGGATTTATTCTATTAACATTATTTTTTCAATTTATGAATATTTAAAGATGAACACTTTTCCAAATATGTTATGGGCTTTTTGAAGCTCTGGCAGCGTTGTACGAAAACCATAATGACCACACCCTCGAATTACATAATTGGTGATTTGTATCGACCAGCTGACTTCTTATTGGCAAGCGCGTGCGTGAGATCTTCCCTCTCACTTCGTCAGTTGACTGATATTGATTTATCCAGTGGCGTTTTACCTTTGTATTTTCAGTTTTACTTGGTAAAATGGGTACCGTACGCCATTTGTACGTTTGACAGATAGGCGCCATGTTTTTCCTCGCCCCTTACCGATCCCGTATAGCTACAGATAAACTTGCCAAACTATAGTAGTTATTGGAAAGTTTAACAAAAAGAGGCCGCCAAAGCGGTGACAAGCTTTACAGACTTAAAAAGTATTGACGACAAATTCTGAATCACATATTAGACTACTTTTTATAAGCGTGAGAAGCCAGATTTTCTTATGAAATTATTTAACGAATTATACAAATCTCCATATATTCGAATCTACAAAAGTAAAAAACATAAATATGAATCAGTCTTATTAGAATCAACAAACGTTTTATCGCTTCGAATGATGAACTTAATAGAAGAGTAAGCACACAAATTATATTATTTGGATAAATGTATAAAAGGCAATTTATTTGATACATTCTGTAGTGCCTCATTTATACATTAGTCAATATTTATATACAGCATGTCCATCTGAAGGTATTTTTTGATAAATGCTTCAACATCGCACTCCATTCCAATAATATGAAATTCAAAAATAAAAGCTCAACTGAGTAGTCGAAGTAGATGTTAGGTTCTGAATGGTGTAGTTGAGCTAATTTATAGTTTCCACTGCTACATGATCAGGATCTAAGGCCCGGTTGTACCAACTCGGTTCAACAACAGTTCAACGATGAACTGCGATCACGTTAACAAGCAAATTGTACCAAACTCGATCAAGACGAACCATAGATCAAAATTCGGCTCACCTGAACGCATCATTTTGGTCCGTTCAAGCGTGGTTCACGCTTTGAACGTGCAACATAACCTAGCTTTTTCTGTTATTTGCTTAGAACATAAACAGACAGGAAGGAGTCTTGTCATTCATTAGATGTATAAGAAAATGCGACGGAAGTCGCCATTTAAAACACCCTATTTATGACTCATTTGTAAAGTTGACGTTGACTGACGTAGATTGTTTATGTAGTTTTTTTGGTGAAAATAAGTTTAAACGAAAGTATTATCAAAAGTACTATTCTATATCCGTATTTTCATTGCTCCTAGACAATATTGTTTGCATAGGACAGCTTATACATAATATATAATATATTTAATACATTTCAATAAGCTACTATTTTAAAACTTCACATATCCCATACCCTATACAAATAGTAAGCCACGGTCAAAACAGAAATGACTATTCGCCATTTGCAACCTCCTATTTGGTAAATGCTCCTTCCTGTCTGGTTTATGTTAGGTTATTTGCGTTATTGTTGTTTATGTACGGAAAGTCAATATTTTGTCAAGTTTATTAGCAAGCATACATGTGCAATATGGATTTGATATTAGCAGAATTAACGGATGATCAAGAATTTTTGGAGTTAATTGATCTGGTCGAAAATCCTAGACTTCCTCAAACTTACCGAGAAAGGCCAAATCATTTTGGAATCGGTACTCTCGCATTCTATCTCATTACGATACTTTTTAATTGTGGCCAGCAAAATATTTTCCTCTTTTATCGAAAAATTAGTTGATCTAACAAACTTTCTCATTGTTTTGGAGCTTTGTTGATTTTGAGACATAACGCTGGACAATTTTCGTACACGATACACAATTCAAAACATATTGTCATTTTCATCTTCTTTTCCTCCAAAACCGCATAAAACACAAAAAAGTATCATGGGATATTGGGAACTTTACATTTCATGGTAGCCAACCCAACCTGATCGTGAGATTACTTGAACCGAAGCTCTTACAACAGTAATTTCTTTGAACGACGTTCACTGTTGACTGTAAGTTCATCTGAACTGTCTTTGATCTGAAATTGGTACAACCGAGCCTTAGTATTGAGATGTTGGCTTCATAGTGTATTGACAGATAGCTGTAGTTGTGCGCTACTAATCTAACCTGTTTATCGTATGCTTCGTATGAAAATTGAATTTTCAATAGATTCTCATTGAAATTTACTGGGTTACATTAATTTATAAATAACCAAGCACATTTCACAAAAGTTTCTTCCAAGGTATATTTAATGATATGAATAGACTTAAAAAAACGTACAATCAACTCTACTCGACTCTTTTTGTACCTCCGTTTCTTTACCATATCATCAAGAATATCGTCACATCAATTATTATAATATCAAAATACGTTTTTTTTTTCTTCTCAGTCTCTATGTTACAATACTTGACAACATACCGGTCTACTGGAGACAAAAAATGTAATTCTAATAATTTTGTTACTTATATCGATATCCGTTCGTTATTAATGGTGTGAATTATTATCGGGGCTAGTACTACACGACAGGAGTAACGGTAATCGCGTTGCCGATTCTTTAGCCAGGAAAGCAGCTGGACTGAACATTTTAGGACCCAGTAACACCTGCGGCCTAACGACTTCGACAATTGCGGAACTAGCCAAACGTTACACCTATGCTCAATCCCTTAAGAGATGGGCTGGAATCAAAGGATGCATGCCGTCTTGCCAGGATCACCCTGGGCGACCCTGGGAAGCTGGCGCCGAAAAAATATTTGACGATGACCAGGAAAAACCTACGTATAACAGTAGCATTTCTGACTAGTCACTGTCAACTGAGGAGATACCTCCATACTATGGGGCTAGAGGACACACCTCTATGCCGGATGTGTGAACAGGAAGATGAAACTGTTAGGCATGTCTTATGAGAGTGTCCGGAGTTATCGTCAATGAGAGAGTGTCTGTTCGGTGAGTCTTGGCCTACACCTGCCGATATAAAGGAAATGTCTCCTAGTGACCTGTCCACCTTCTTGGGAAGGGCAGGATGGATGAGGTCAACTCCTCGGGAGGACGTACAATGGGTCGCATGTGGCCTAAGTGCTGTGAGTCTACACTTACCCTCCCTACTCTACAGATACAAAATTAAATTATAGAGCCACTTTTTGAAATTATTGGGATATATTGGAATAAATAGAGGAAGGACAAGAATTCAAACAGAAAAATGAGAAAATTATTTCAATAAAAAAATTTAGACAATTCTGCTTGTCGTTTTAATTTCTACCTACTACCAATATGTAATATCAAACATTACGATACTGATTGAGTTTCGAAATGAGATACTTCACCGAAAGTAAAATTAATTGGAATGAACGTGTCAAAGTTGACAGTTTGCAGAATGCACCAGCCTTCGAATCGCTTATATTCTTTTTCGATTGCGAGAGTTATCGGGTACTAGGGTTTGTATTGCGTTATTTGCAGCAAGTTCTATATTAGAATCCACACTTTCATAGTCGGATCTCATGTCAATACAATTATACCAAACTGAAGTGAACGCGTCAAAATTGACAGTTCGCAAAATAAATCAACAATGAGCGCAACGCTTGCTTGTTACATGATTCTAATATCATTAATTTCAGGAATATTGACTAATTTTGAGTAAATAATTAATATTATAGGTAGTAGGTAAAATATTGTACTATATTCGTATCGTAAATTCATATTACGATATTCAATAAGTTATCAAAATTTCCCATTTCATTTCGTAATATGAATCTTTTCGACACTTATATCGTAAATATCTATTACGCCAAACCAAAAACCAAAATTAACTATATCTTCTAATTTTACTCTAGTGGCAGATTGGTCAAATGTTCACCATTTTAACGATATCTCAAAATAAAACAAATATATTGATATGTAGTTTCCGCTATTTTTTGTTTAATTTAATATTAATTTATTGATTAACACGTTAAGTGCCGTGGTGTATATAAGGAGCCCACCATTTTTTGACATCAAAATATTTCTGAGGGGCCGTGGTGGGTGTAAGGCCCATACCAAATTTTGCTACTGTCCCACTGAATCAATGTAAAGTATATTGGGATAGATTTTTAAATGTTTTGGCTTCATTTTAGTCTATTTGGCCTGTATGTGGTGGACTTAGGTGGCCCATCATGGCCCGAAAAAACTCGTCCGGCCAGTAGGACCCGATTTTTTTCTATCATGGCGGCATTTTACGTGTTAATATTAAAAAATTAGCCGTCACCTTGCTTTTATTTATTTATTATAGAGATACATCCACGATTTGGAAGATAGTATGCAGGTTTTTCACTTTTATTGAAACAGAAAAAAACCTTTTCCCATAAATATATTGAAAATGTTTCTTCCAAAAAAACTTTTTTCGTTGTAACTTGTGTTCCTATTGAAATTATTCGATTCTAAAGTCGCACAAAATTCTTAGAATTACATTATGCTTATTATGCATCATTTTGAAACATTATACAAAAAAATTAATCAACTACAAATGTCTAGACTTGCACTGCTTTTCTTTTTAAACTGGAAGGTCTACTATCGCTAGCGCTAGAAACACTGGAATGCTATGATATCAATTCCTTCAATTTTGTAGATTCTTGAGTCACATTCGCAGGACCGTTACCGATATTGTAATTATTATTTATCTTCTGATTCGTTTCCGATACTCGAGGAACGGATTTTTCGATATCGGGAGTCGTTTGGGTACTGCTATCTTTCGTTTTACGGTCCTTATAGAAAACATCTGAAAATACAAATAGTATGATAAAAAGTTTATTGAATAACGTATCGACTTACCGTCTGGAACGTTATCAATAGGAGAAACGTGTTTTTGTACGTTTTGTTTTTGATCACAAGTCGCCGCAGTTACCAT
>CAJUYI010000023.1:311683-323523 GCA_910591695.1 Galerucella pusilla | reverse complement strand
TCTCACCTATATGTTTGGATTCGTTGAAAGCTTCTGGAATTTTTCTCGTCAAGACTGCATAAATTGTACAAACGACTATGAGAAAAATGGGGTAAGTGAAAGCAATCATGTACGATGCGTCAATATAAGGAGAACAGACCAACAAATTGTCCTCTCTGGTGGGATAATGATGGATGGCCCTCGGGGGAGATATTAGCATCCATATGCCATTTATCAGTACCTGAAAGGAGGACAACAAATTTATCTATATACATATAAAAATCTCGTATCACAGTGTTTGTGTTCGTACTCTTCCATGATATTTTTTATGTGTATTTGGTAGGTCGTAAAGAATATTTTATATCCCTTGCTGATTGGTATGTTTTTATACAGAATTTTTCATTTATTTTCTTGAACAATTTTTTAATTTTTTCTTAATTTGGCTTCAAAGAATACCTATAATCCTGAATGTTCACCTTTTACCCTCACACTTTAATTTTTAATCGCGATTTTAGTATTTTTGAATAAACAATACCCAAATAATGGAGTCGTTTTTCAGACAGACTGACAAAAAATATCGTACACTTGCTCATCAGAATTAATATAGATTTTCATGTGTTTGGGTGTTTTAATATTCTTTTTTTGTATGTTCCTGTGCTGTCTTTAATTTCCTGCATAGCAGTTTTTATGGTTAGGTCATGATGCAGCCTATTATTAGTTGTGTATCATGATGCGTTGGTTATCATACGTAGTAATTTGGATTGGAATCTTTGTAGAATGTGTATATTTGACTTTACAGAGGTCCCCCAGAGTTGTAGGCCATAAGACCAGACTGGCTTTATTATGCACTTATAAAGTAACAATTTGTTTTATAGTGAGAGCTGCGACTCTTTTTCAATCATTCAGTACATTTTGCGAACTTGTCGTCCCATTGCAAGACGTTTGGTTAAAATGTGTTTCCTCCATGTCAATCGTCTATCAAGGTACACACCCAGGTATTTTGCTTCATCGGCTTGTGGGACTTGGACGCCATTTAGTGTTACTGGTGGACATGTATGCTTTGGCAAGTTTATCTGAAGCTGTGAAAGGAATGCGGTCGAAAACATTCGATATTGCCACGTTTAACTCTGAAAAAGCTAAAGTGCCAAGTATTTGTAGTGATTATTTTTTTCACTTGTCAAAATCTGACATTTTGGTGGTTTTAACCAATAGCAATACATTATTCTAGCCAATCATTCGGTATTATACTGATAATTCTGCTTCCTCATCGATAAAACCTTGTTTACATCGAAACGTCAAAATTTTACTTTGAATTTGTCATTGTTGACAACTAAAAGTGCTTCGAAGTTTATTGAAAAATGAACACAAACCGATTGAGTGCCATCACCCAAGAGAATATTGAACATTCAGGTTAGTAATACAAACTTTTAAATTGTTTAAAAAAATAATCTTCCCAAATACAACTCGCTCTTCAAATTGTATCACATCATTTTTTATTTTCATCACTCAAACTTGTTTATTTTAGGCAAAAACATTCAAACAAACCGAATTTAGATAAAATCCCTCGTCCTAACGGACTCGTGATTTTATCAATCGGTTTGTTTTCATATTTTTGCCGAATAAACAAGTTTTCGTGGAAAAGAAAAAATTATCGATAAAATTTGAAGCACTCGTGGTATTACCTTTGATAATAATTTGAAAAGGGACTTTTTATCATTAACAGTATTAACAATATGATTAAACGTTAATTCTTTAATGTGCTTGTTTTCTTTGATTTTGTCTATTAACATTATTTTTTCAGTTTATTAATATTAAGAGATGATCACTTTTCCAAATTTGTTATGGGCTTCTTCAAGCTCTGGCAACGTTGTACGAAAACCATAATTACCACACCCTCCGAATTACATAATTGGTAATTTTTATCGAAAGCTGACTTCTTATTGGCAAGCGCGTGCGTGTGCTCTTCCCTCTCACTTTGTCAATTGACTGATATTGATTTATTCAGTGGCGTTGGTATATTGTCAGTGACCTTTGTATTTTAAATTTTACTTGGTAAAATAGGTACCGTACGCCATTTGTACGTTCATGACAGTTATATACGCCATGTTTCCTCGCCTCTTACCGATGCCCCGTAGCTTAAGATAAACTTGCCAAACTATATCTCTACGAGTAGTGAAGGTGACTTGGACAGATTTCGTCTCATTAGCTTTAATGCGCCAGTCTTTAAGCCAAACTGAGATTTCATTAAGACTATTTTGTAGTTTCGATGATGCTATGTCTGGTGATTCATCCAGGGATTGTATAGCGGTGTCATCAGCGAAGGTACCGGTAACGACTCCTTTTATAGAAGAATGATCAGCTGTATACACGAGATACAATGTTGGTCTCATAACACTGCCTTGCGGGACACCGGGATGTATTACGTACAACGGCGTTACGTCTTCATATTGCTTCACGAAGTAGTATATATTTTTAAGATATGATTTGATAAATTTATAATAGTCAACTGGTAGAGTCTTCTTAATTTTGAACAGAAGGACTTCATGCCAAACCCGATCGAAAGATTGTGAGATGTCCAAGAAGGCGCCTGTGCAGTATTGCTTTTGTTCGAAGGCTGAATTTACATTCTCTACAAGTCTATGGATTTCTATAGTGCTAGGTTTTTGGCGAAAACCAAACTGGTGGTCAGGGATTGAGTTCCTTACCTTTATTATTGGCTGAAGTCTGCTCAAAAACCGAATTATTTTTGACGTAATCGACTTGTGAGATTTTACCTCCTCTGGGCATTTTCGGAGCTTTCGATTTTTTAAATTTCATTTTCATACTTAAAAAATGAATACATTACTTTTTTCACTTTTTGCATGAATTTTAAGAGATCAAAACATGAATATGTTCGCTAGAGAAATTGAGAAAATAAATGGTTGATGTTTTTTTTATCGGCGATTATGGTCACCGTCTGGTTTGCAGAAGAAATTGCTTCTTATGAACTTGCAAGGCGTGGTGGAGAAGGTTCTCCATACCTTTTTTGGTCATAGATCCTAGATCCCATCCCCACACATTTAGAAGCAATAATTATATGGCAAAACAACGTTTGTAGGGTCAGCTAGTTTTGGTATAAAATGAGTATGATATAAGAAAATAAGGGTGTCTGAACTACATCTATCGTGTTATTATTCAAGAAGTTGTAGAAAAAACAGATATATTAGGAAGTTTATGAATTTCTAATATTTACCTGCACCCCTATCAGACCAAAACATATGAGTAGTTGAGATCGGGGCGATATGAAATTTGGTCTTTTTGCAGAAAGTTTGCCGGCATTGAAAATTCTAGAGATGCGGTTAGTTTTCGTCAACAGCGCCGCATAGACGACAGTAAAGCAAAAACCGGCGCTGAATCTGAAACAGAATTTATTCATTAAAATGTGAACGAGCACGATTATGCAAAGAACTTGAAACTTTTCCCCCAACCTGAGAACTACCTAAGGTAAAGTTAATACATTTTCCCATTTAACTAGTGTTTATGCAGAGAATCGCTTAAATGGATTCAAAAGCAAATTAATTGTTCATTTATACAAATACCACAAACATTTGCGTAATAAAGTTAATTCGATAGTTGGTGAACGAAATATACGTACGCAGAAAGAAGTACGTTATTCGATAATATAACACTATACAGAACACAGTGAGCAAACTTGAAAAAATTTGGAGACACAGATCATGTGATAGATTTCTCTGAAGGTAGTAGAAAAACAATTTCCGAAAACAAGAGACCAGTTGCTCTATTAGAATTTTGAGATAACTCCCATACCAGCTAACGGAAAGTAGCGTTAGACAATGAGGTTGCCATAAAACATAAAAAAGAAGGAGTAGTATCTCTATAAAGTGAATTTTGTGCAAGAACTAATGGGGAACTGAATGAGGTCAGCTTAGAGAATCGGTAATAATAACTGCTTTAGACATGTTGGTATCATTAATGTGTTTAATAGCACGATAAAGTTAAAACAGTAATTCTTTATTCCAAGTGATGAAAAGATCATGCCACTCCGTCAAAGTTTTTCGTAACGTTGGTATAGATTAGGTCAAATTCATAAAAATGATAGTTTATGATCTCCAGAAATTTGGCTTTTATGAAAGACATTCTATATCCCATAGAGGAGTGTGATTTATGATTTCTAAGAAGATGTACGGAAAAGTTGAATTTAGTGTGCTTAACGTACTTTGAAGACGCTGATTATAGGGTTTTCTGTGGTAATTTGTGGCTTCATCATATGATTTTCTTGGCAAAAGGTATGTTCATAATACACTCTCGCTTTTTGTTATTTGTAAAAACAGATTCTGCATAAGTTGATGAATGCAATGCTGAAGTGATGGTTATCCGGACTCATAGTAAATACTTTGTACAGGGGCTGAGCTACATTTTCCCGGAGCTATTCTAGAACGGAGTTTCCAAAACTTTTTTTTCTCATAGACCACTCTCAAAATTTTGCTGGTTTCAGTAGACTACATTTCTACCATATTCCCAAAACTTGACCAAAAATGTGAAGACTACATCTCACTATGGAAATTTGCGTTGCAGCTGAGTTCCAACAACGGATTGAAAAAGAAAGTAAAAATTGGTTGCTGTGACTGGATGTCAGGAAAGTAGAGTTGGTTAATCAAAAAAGTGATTCCATAACTTATTTTATTTAGAAAATTTCCCATTCGTAGTAAAAAAAATAAAAATAGTATGGGGGAACTTGAATGTTGAATATCTTATAAATATCCTCATCATCATTCTAACTGGCCGCTGGCCAGGTTCTGAATCTGGACCTTTAACTTTCCTGACTGTACGACTGATTCTCCTTGTCAAAAACTGCATCCAAGAATTATATGTCTGATTTGAACTGTGAGTCTATTTATATACCAGGAATATAGCTTATTTACTGTCTATTGTAGGATGTGTGCCATGTCAATGTCTTATCATTTGATAAAAAGCAACAAGTCATTAGCATATAGACACGCCTGATAGCAACGAGAAAAGAAAATAGACCAACTAAGTATGGATTCTTGAGGTTCTCCATTTTCTTATGTAGTGGAAGCTGTTGGAGAGTTATTAATTGTGACTTGAGAGCTCCTATTTTTTAAAATGTGTTGAATAAATCCCAGACAGTGTCATCCAGTTGTTTGAAGTTTCAATAATTCTATGTTTCCATGGGATATTGAAGGCATGCTGCAGATGAAAAAATATAACATTTTTGTTCTCTAGATAGGGTTTCGTTGACATTACTTTCAAGGTATGGAATAGAATAGCCGATCTTTTTTGACGGAAACCATTTTGTTTTGGAATAATGAGATCGTTGGTGTCAAAGAGCCATAGTAAGCGACGATTGACTATTCTCTCCATAAGTGTACACATTGAGCATAATAAAATAAGGCTATTGTCCAAGATCCAAACTTGCTATAATAGACGCTACAGGGGACATTGAAAATCGTATTTGGAAAATTATTATTAAATGAAGTATCGCCGTAAAAGTACCTATGCCACTAATGTTGGTTAACATCTATTAAGATAGCAAAATCTTCGGCATACATTAGTTAATTGGTTTTTTATCAATTTTAACCTTCGATTATTAATTCTTCGACCCCTGTTAATATTTTATTATATGATAAATTCAAGCTGAAAATATTGTACATACCTTTGTATTGCACAAACAATGTCGGTGGGCTTTAAAATAAGGGCATAAGTTACGCTGTAACACATGAGGATGCCACTGAGAAGCACATAACTCAGTTCTCGTCCAGAAGCTCGTACAATGGGTGTCTCGTTATGTTTGATAAACACCCCAAATATGAAAATCGTTATAAAAATTCCGGTGGAACTGAACGCCATGGCTCCTATAGCCCAACCGCTTACTGGCTGCAAATACTCCTCGGGGATATCTTGACAATATTCGTGGTCCGCGTCAGGAAGAGTTCCCATAGGGCATTTTGTGCATTGTGTAGAATCGTCTTTGTGACGAATCTGTGAATAAGAAAAACAACGTTAATTATGTTAATTTTCAATACAAAATTTTGTCAACAATAGAATCTAGAAGTCAAATCTTAAGCAAATTTTAATTGCTGTTATCTTTAACCAAGTTTCTTGGTCTATTTTCCGCCCACCATCTTTTAAATCAACCCTCGAGGCCATTTTGAGTTCGTAGCAACTAATGGCTCGGAGAATTTCAGAAAAATAATTAAGTTCTTATTTAATTGAAATTTTGAATGTTTCACTGTTGTTGGAGACATTACCTATGATAGTGTAATCTAAATTATTGAAATACGTTCTTGTTAAAAAAGGAGCTCAATTAAGTTGAAACAATGGAGTCTCGTGTGTATGTGACAACTACGCCATATTCGGGTAAATTACGAGGTTTTTTGGTAGAAATGGAATAGAAGCTGTAAACTGAATTTTCGGTTTATTAATAAGAATACAAAAAACACTTGAAATTAGAAATAATTAGTTCTAATGCAGGTTTTATTTTTATTTGATAAATAATTCATCGGCATTCCGCAAATTTTAAATAAAAACTCATTGTTACAAGTCCGCTGTTATACTAGTAAGGTAAATCCATTCTTATTCATAGTCAATGCTAGTGAGACTACTATAGTTTATTTACGACAATCCCATTCATGTATAATAATTCCCATTTGTGAATACAAAAATCGTAGTTTGCTGTCGGCTAAATAGGAAGGAAGAGAGTTTGCAAGTGGATAAAAATATCGGATAAATTACGTTACCGTAGCAACCCTAGCATTTAGGTACTGTCTGTTTACCAAGCAATGCACGTCAATTTGACAATTATAAATGTCAAAAACAGGATGAATTAAACAGCATATAACAATTCCAAAAAGTATGTCGAGATTTGGAAATATTTGCAAGGCAGAAATAGTAAGGGAGATTGAAAAATAAACTCCAGAAAATACCAAGAAAACTCATTCCTCCATATGGAATCAATTTAATTTAATTTAGTTTAATTGAATTGAGTTTTTCATTCATGGGATTGTCTTACCAAATACCACGCGAGCTCAGATTTAGCAGGATATTTTTTCCGGTGGTTTTCTCATGCTTACTTTCATTGGCAATTTAACTCAATCTGTTCAGGCAAAATCACTCGAGCTACGCTCTCATGATTTTGCCAGAACAGCTATCGTTAAATTGCCAATGAAAGTAAGTATTCGAAAACAACCACAAAAAATATCCGGCTAAATCTGAGCTCTTGTGGTATTACCCCCGACAAATTAACTCCAATGTTAAAATGTTATATACCTGGAAATGTTATTGTCACTTTGACATCGATAAAAAATGCATCCTTTTTTATCCCGATAAAAACTCCTCTTCCTCAATATCTAGTAAGCGGACGTCACTTTTACACAATGACAATGAGTGGCAAGTTTGGTTAATAAAGATAATTATTGTTGTTGTTCATCCATATATTCTGTCGTTAATTTATCTTGCCAAAAAACACTCCTGCTTTTCTTTTATTAGATAAATTTCTCTTTAACTCAAAGTTTGTCAATCACTAAATTGGCTCGAAAAACTGACATTAGATAAAATCGCTCCACCCTCGGTGTCGCGATTTTATCATGTCAGTTTTTCTCGTAAAATTAGTGATTGGCAAAACTGTTTCGTTGATAAGAGAAATTTATCCGATAAAAAAAAAGCTCTTGTGTTTTTACTGTTGATAAAAAGACGATGACGTTGCAAAACAAAATATTGTGATGTTGCCAAGCTGTAATTTTTTTTATTCACTTAACAAAAACTAGAAGAGTCAATCTGAAGTTAGATTGACAGTTCTTAATAATAATGAATACAAATTGCGAATACAATTACTTACGTCTCAGCAGTAAGCGGGAGAAGCAGGCCCCCATTTCGGCATTCTCGTTCAAACTAGCTTAACAAAGATGTTACCATCTCTTGGCATTTACTGTTCAGCTGCTTCGGCATTTTATTAACGACATACTGCAGATTTGCCTAAATAATTAGTTATGGAAATAACTGTTTTTTGAATTTTAAAGAAACAATGAATTTAAAAGCACCAAAAAAACTTGTAAATATTGGACGATGATCGAATGTCAATAAAAGTCAAAACAAACTGGGGAATTCTACCACTTGATCTGACAACACCCGTTAGGTGTAAATTGCCCTGGCTGATGAGGATAAATTGTATTTACGGTTGATGAATTAATATTTATTCCGATAAGCAGGAAAGTAACTAAAAATGACATCATCGTCTTTTTATCGTGGAAATCCTTTAGGTGAAAATCACCAATAACTTTTTTAGCATTATGCTAACGCTACTATAGCTTTAAATATTCAGCATTGTCCTTGAGTATTTTTAGGTGCGTTCTAACTTGACATAACATACTGCATATGAAAAAAAGAATGCCGGCCATTTGGAAGAGACTTCGGTCTACGGGTAAAATAATGGAACCGGTGCTTTCCATGAGAACATTGAGTTTTTATTTCCATAATCTTTCGTAGAAGGAATTAAAGAAGTGAATAGTTATAAACCAAATATATCAATGCCGAACATTGTAGTCTTTCCAACAATTTTTGGTACAAGAAAAACATGAATGCAGTTGACATATTGGGCAGAAAGTTGCAGTGCTTGAATCCTGGAGTCCATCTAGGAACATGATATAATCCGTCATATCGAATGTCTTCAACAGGATGCGCAGTACTACTAGTAGTGCATCGAGAGTTTGAATGTTGACCAACTGGTATTTTTTCAATACAAGAGCACAGACCTTTAGCAATCTTCACACGAAACTGATATAGTCTCATGTCTTTTTCCAGTGGAGCTTCTTCTTATTTTGCTACAGTTTCCGCAGCATCGTCAGCATTTGATCTGCCATACAAAATAAAAGCATTTGTTACAACCATATACAGAAGGTTGTAGAAGAGACGTGTCATCTTTTTCAGTCAACATGTATTATCAAATGAACATTGCTTTTCACATCTGTCGGCTATGTTGTTTTCTTTATTACATTTGTTAATTCAATTTCTTTCTTTCAATTAAATTATAGTTACTGTAATATAACTATTATGTATTTCATTTATGTATTCCAGGAGAATAAATTAGCGCAAGAACTCCTAAATGCAGTTTCGGTTTCGGTCGTAGTTTCAGTAGGTTCACTGCCCAATCCGAAACTAAACCAAAACTCGTTTTTTGCCGAAATTTGACCGAAACCGAAATCAAAGTAATCAAAAATTCGGTCGAACACTACATGGAACTGACGAAATCTCCTAATTGACAAAAATTTCCATTTTGAAACCGTTATCGATATAATCTGATATAATCGCCATATGGCTGGATTACCGATTAAAGGTTTTGCTTGGAATAATGTAAATACTCAGTGTACGTATTAAAATGGTTTAGATATTTTTTGTTCAATTGGAAAAGTAAATTTTTCATCGAATATTCGTACATATCTATTTATAAAAACTGTGTAAAAAAATCACTCCACCTTGGGGATTTAATGTATAAATCCATTGATTATAATTCAATTCGTATTGTCTCCCTCCCCAACCATAAATATTGAATTACAAATGGTTTCTAGATAAAAAAACCCATTTTTCGAGTTTACCCGCGACAAAAGTTACAATACCTTTGGTAACAAGTAATTATGGTCTCCGAGGATACCAGAAAACGGAGATAATGATTTTATTGTTAATAAATTTTGTTACATTGTTTTTGAACAGTGCTAATCAGCTTTGGAAGTGATTCTATAACTAATATTGATCTGGCAATTGAGAAAAGTGTACCGTACAATACCGTTGAAACTCATACGTCAATATGGAAACAGTTTACGGAACTCTGCAGGGCAAATAAATACGAGCTTTTGGAAACTACAAGTTCAGAGCAAATGAACCTAATTCTGAAAGTCTAGTAGTGAAGCTCGTAATGCAAAAATAAAGGAATTTGCAGATGTGCGCCAATTAAAGGAGATCGAGCTCTACTTCATTAAAATTGGAACAATACTATACAATGGTTTTATTGTGCGACGAAGACATTCCGGGGAGACTCCAGCAGAAATTTTACGATATCGCTTCAGTAGAAATTGCCTGGAGGGCTGGAGAAGCAGTCAATTGCGTAGTTCATTATTTTAAAGGAGAAGTAGATAATTATGGGATTGAAACAGGTAGATTAGTGTACATATTTCTTAAAATAACTGATTTTCAAAAATCCTAGTTTTTAGGAGAACTATAATAAAATCCTCTCTTCAATAAAACGGCCAGTGTGGAGAAAAAAAATGGTCGATAGTAATAGTAGTTGTCCAGTCCGACTTTTTAAAATTCGAATGGTTAAATGTTCATTTTGAAAAACAACTGATCAGATTATTCTTAACATCGAACCCATCATGGAACAAAGAACAATCAAGTGGATGGTACAAAAACACTCCAGTGGGTGAAATGTACTTTCAAAAAGGATTAGAAGCAGCAGAGAAGGCAGGATTGGATACAAAAGAAATGAAAATAACAATCCACTCATTCTCATTAACCTGACTAAAGGACTGAACAACATCTCAGAACCTCCAGCTGAAAAACAGAAGATCCTGCAGCCACTCCTCGAGCTTCTCACTCTACAGCTGGACCCATCAACAAACATTAATGATTCACCAACACTTAACGTTATCAATGAACCTGTTTGTACCAAAACTGCAATTTATATTTTAATTGTACCATATAAATAATTAGGCTTGTAGTATTTTGTGATTTGTTTTTCAGTCGTCAAATCAATACCTATATTTATTATGTATGCTAGTATATTAAATGCTTAAAAGAGTTTAAGTGTAAGCGTAGCATATGTCCTTTAAACTGGAAAAACTTGCTTTGATTCGTTTTTAGCAGAAATGAAACAAAATTCTTTTTTAAATACTTTTATTTCAACATTCTAGCAACTAACCAGTTACCATTAACATGTTCAACTTCAAATTTTGACCCCAGCTTAACAGAAAAAATGAAAACAAAAGCTTACTGAAATTATGTAACTTAAACAAAAAAAAATTCATATACGTCCTTAGTTTGAATTTGAAGTTATCGATCGTGTTAGTTTGCTTTTCTATTGTAAGGGTTGAAAGGCTGAAGGTTGAAGCAAACACTTATTTAATGGTCACTGTTTTACTTCTACTTAGTTTATTCATAATATTATTATGTATTCATTTGAACTCCTGTCAGCCCAACTGACCTCAGTGGAGTTCAAGTTATCGTTGTAAATATAAATGGAATTGTACCTGTCAATAAATCCAAAACTATAAATTTATAAATACTGAGGAGTACTTTTATATAATTGTTGATAGACATGTCTATGGAAGTATAAATTAAGCTATTGCGTGAATAATTTATTTAATTATACGAGGGTACTACAATATGTTTCAGCTTGATTAGGACAAAAATATAATGATATATTGACATTGACATTTAAAACCCTGAACCGTGGTTCATTTGTTTAATTTGATGCATATTTTCCGTTTTTATTTTAGTGTTGTAGTCAGTATTCAGATCGTGTTTTGTACCATATTGTACATATACATACATAAGAAAAATCCAATGAAAATTTCAGTACTGTGCGGAACACAGATGAAAGAAGGAAAAGTTGGTTTGAAGCTTTTAGAGCCTTTTAAGAAAACTTCAACTAACTATTTCTGTTGTCAAGATTTTAATTAAAGTGAAATACATAATACTTGAGGGAAATAACTCGTTATATAAAACATGAGCACGAGCTATGGCGTGGCGTAATTTGTTCCTTTCTAATTAATTTTTTGTGATGAATTAACATGAATCTGTTTTCAGTTGAACACCCTATCTATCTGTATCTGTAGAGTGGGGAGGGTGAGTGT
>CAJUYI010000023.1:289601-306683 GCA_910591695.1 Galerucella pusilla | reverse complement strand
TTGTTGCTTCTTAGTAAACGTTTGATACTATTACCTTTGACAATTATTTAAAACAATAATTGTTTTGGAAGCTGTAACTTCTTTTAGTAGTAGAGGCAATGTCGCATAATCGATAATATTTTAAAAAGTAGAAAATACTACCAAATATGCAGAGCAATCTCTTTTACAGTTCGTCAGTAATTTTTTAATACTCGTGTTAGTGACACCAATAAAGGAGGGGATTTTTATTGGCCACAAATTAGAAAGATGCTGGACGATATTAATTTTATAGAGGAAGCTTAAAACGAAAGAACTGAGAGCTTGGAATTTTCCTCTATCTGGGGCTATCTGATGCTAAGGACCAAGGGACCGAGGAGCAGCCACGTAAGAAATCTGGTGCCCGAGCATTTATTTTATAGATTTTGCATCGAGGGTGTCCAATGACGTGTCCAGTTGATGAAAACGCAATTGAGGTGAAAACACATGTCACAGGGTCTGGAACTGTGTTTGAAACATTCACTGGTCCTGAGACATTATTTGGGATATAGAAAACTGCTGGACGTGGTTGTACATCTCGGTGGGTTCAAACTAAACATCAGTCGTACTGGAAACACGTGCCAAACAGCAACACAGCAAACTCCAGGTGGAAAAACCCTCGGAGACGCTGACTCACGAAATATTAAACCTCGCCGGCTACTGCACATGCACACAATCGGCTTAAGTATATAGGGAGAAACCCAAATGTCGGGTGTGCATGGAAGAGGAGGAAACAGCCTCTCACATAATCTTAGAATGTGGAGCATTGTCTCATTGGACTCCTAGGACTAGAGAATACAAAGGAGGATTTCTCCAAGGAGGACCTAGTGAGAGAGCTGTTAAGCCTGATAAGGGCTAGTGGTCTCTTCACGTAAACGGCACATCCAAGAGCACAAAAAACCTGAAGGATGAGGTGTCGAGTTCTCTAAGCCGTTAGTGCCTAATCAATCAATCCATCAACATTGAATTGAGTCACAAAAAAATTTATTTTGGGTTTTTCTATTCCTATGGTGATGGTGATAATGAGAACAATGAAAAAAGCACAACGGATTTTTGTTTGAATTGTTTGAACATGATACAAATACAAGGAGACAGGAGACAACATTATCAGTAGCAGCTCTTCGAATCTGCGAGAGAAGCTTTTGGTTATAATCATTAGCAGCCAGTGAGAATATTCATATATCATCCAATTATAATTTTCAAAGATAATTATTGGTTGTAGTAGCTGGTAATTCAATCTTGCTGTTCAGCTTTGCATTGAAACTCTTTCATTTATTAAACAGCTGGTTAATTATTTTTTAACAAAAAAAAACTGTACTATGCTCGTTATTGTATGTCTATTGTACGAGTTTTTATATGCAACTGCTTATAAAACAAAAAACACTTGAATTTCGGCTTTCAGGGCTGAGAGCTGGACATTAAGTCGCCGGGATTGGAGGTCGGGAAAATTGGGGAATTTTGACGGCGTTGCCAGAGTTCCTTTTTTGTCACTAAATTAGTTTGTAGTGACAGTTTAAGTTAACGGCAACATGCCTCCCACATTGAAGTATAACGGATCTTCAACGGAAAGAATACAAAGCTAAAGCTCAAAGTTAGGATAGAAGCAACTCTCGCAACATTATCTTGTAATTTGTGAAAACTGACTATCTGACCTAGCTTCTAATATGTACGACTGGCATTATCGTTTTTGATTATTACGAATGATTAGGAGATCGCCTTTCTTGATTTCACCTTCGCTACTTTATCAACGGCTTTGGCATTGTAGTTCACTTACATATACCTACTATTTGCCACCGGTTTCAATTATGTCGAGACACTATCTGGATTAACTGGAAACAGTCTGTTTAATGGAACATAGAGCACATTCTATTCCGATAATAATACTAGTGGGAGCCTGATTGAAAAGCGTGACGGGGTTAGACGGATTAGGTCGTTTGGATCACTTTGCTCGCGCGATGATGTTTGAGATGGTTAATCGCTGTTTCAATACTCGTGTTAGCTACAAAACTATTCCGTCGCCTGTACAAGTTGTATTTTTTTCTAAATATTTGAAAACAAAAAATACTCATTTGTTTCATAGAGATTTAACAGATGTGTGTAAGTCGAATACTAGAAATATTTTATTGTATAAGTCAGATTTACGGCCTTTTCTTCTTAAATATTAGCATGGCGAGCATTTTGATTATTTAGAATAATAGGTTAATAGGTGCCTTTTGTAAACTCCGAGCAGCTCCCTTAGCTTTGTTTCATTATGTAATATCAATTTTTTTTTGTGATACGGTGCTACTGGTTATTTTATTTTCAGAATTAACAATATAATTTCTATCATAACTTACCGGGCGAGCCAACAATTATTAACACTTACCAAAAAATGCCAATATCTTTGGAATGAAAAGAGATATCAGAATTTCTTTTCCCAAATTCTAGGATATACGGCTTACAAGATGTGGTGCCTTGTTATCCTTATTGGATACACTTGGAAAATATAACCCACATTCGACAGTGAGGTAGAAAGTTATAGTAGCTTTTTAATCGAACGAAATTAAAAAATTATAAGATTAGATCTTAGTTAAAATTAAACAACGATATATATTAATTACATTCTGCAGTGCACCTTGTATTTCTAATTAGTAATTCAAGCCTCTTCGAAGTAAAGTGTTTCGAAATCTTATTCATTTTCCTTTACCGCGAATCGTTATACTCGAGAGAAAAGTAGTAGGCAGCTGGCACGTACATTTGGCTAAATAATGATATACTTTCCCGAATTGGCTTGATAAAAATGAAACCTTTTAAAACTTTTCGAGTATCGGCTTTTCAATACAAATGATCTTAAGCACCATGGCAACCGAAATGAAAAAAGAACGGAAATGTTGATTCTCTTTTACAAAGAATGAAATAAATGGAAATCGGGGCGTATACTCAAAAACGCATGTCACTGCACAAGGATGGTTTTTGTGTTCTAAATCCAGATATTAATGAAAATTGATGATGGAGAAAATCTATTTTGTAATTTTACTCATATTATCATCTTCATCATATTATAAAAGATTCCTTGGCATCACGGATTTTTTATGAAATAAGAGAATTCGACAAAAAAATATGCATTTGCCTGGAATCTGTAAAATTTTTTTTTCCAAATTTCTCTTAGTTTATCTATGAATATATTGAAAAGAAGCCATATTCTCGCTTCTTGGAAATAAGAAATCCTGGGATATGCCACAAGACGGTATGATGAAGAAGTACAGCGTTTCAAAGAAATTAGGCACGGAATTGAGCGACAAGAAGGAATGGAATCCAAATAACATTACCAGGAAGAGTAGCATTCAACATTATACAGACGGCTTGAAATCAATAGAAGGAGATGGTATAGAAGTGCACGGGCTAGGAACCAAACACCCTGAAATACTTTATCAATATTGATAAAGATATAGGAAGCAAAGAGAGTTAAACTGCCAAATTGGAAGAGAAAGGCGAAGCTGGAAAAAAAGATTGAAAATATCTAGTAGGACTTAGACAATTGAATATACTTTTTTTCAAATAATTTGTTATTTAACGTCGGTCTGTTTCTGCGACTGAGGCTAATCACCGACGCCGGGAGCACTTTACCCCTAACCGGAAATTTTGGCGAACCCACTAGTGTTCCAACCAGTGGTAGCGTTCTTTAACGAGCCCAACATCCATGGACTCGGGACCTCGGTTTTACATCTCCTCCGAAAGACGGCATATCTACATTATACCTCGTGCTCATTGGTATAATGCCTGCGAGCTGTGCTATGCTAGTCCGCTGCAGGCTGTACGGGCCCTATACGATGGTTTTCCCTAGCATGCTCACCCATCCAAGTACTAACCATGTCCAACCTTGCTTGACTGTAATTATCGCACCAAACGCGTTCCACTACAGTGCTGGGTCGTCGTTGAATGTACTTCTGGATGACTACAACTAGTTGAGCACAAGTGAATGCCAAAGACATAGCAAAGCTGTACTGAGTTTCAACAGGTGTCTTAATGGGACACTGTCACCTGAATGGACACCTTTAAAAAAATAGTGAATGTAGATTCTGTGATATGGAAAAAAAGCCTTCATTCACATACTTGCGAATTGCACAGCAATTCAGAATCTTGGGACACAGCACCGTGGAGATGGTTGGATTGAAAAGGGACATTTATTTAAGTTAAACTTGCAGGTATCCTAATATTTCTGAGGGAAATATGTCTAAAGGAGCTGCCTGTCTTTGAGACTTCCCTCAGGGGGCAAAGTAGATCTGTTTTTAGGTCTATCTCGGTTACTATCACGCTTCATTATCTCATTGATCGCACGATTTTTATACAATGTGGTGTGCGAAGGTTCTTAGGATGCGGCCGAATTTATGGTGGTATTTATATTGATGTGATATCTTTCCTTTTTTTGGTAATAATAATTAAGTTTGTTATTTCGAATGGACTTTGTATATTTTTGCCTTTTGAAATACTCAATTTTCCATGTATTGTTTCCTATACCCAAAACGCCATAATTTAGTAGTTATAACTGCATTTATATCTTCTCTTAAATTTTTCGTGCTCCAGTAATTTTCACCGAAAGAAACGTACCCTACTGATTCTATATATTGCAATTTTTCCATTACCTTGTAACTTCATTTGCTCCACTTGAGCCAGATTTCGGTAAGAGACTACTCTCAAGGGCGGTTCGACTCCATGTGAATGCTACACCGGGTATACCAGGGGGTTGAGAGATTATAAAAGTTTTCGCGCGCCACTATCTTTTAGACGTCGACGAAAGAATGAAAATGAATTAAAAAAAAGGAAACTAGAGTGAAAAAGGTAGGAACACCTTGTAGGATTTAATTAAAAGTTAACAAAAAGAGTTGAAAAACTTGTAAACCCGGACACGATCCCCCAAGAGCTCTTGCAGACGCGTGGATGAGAAATTAAAAAAATTAATCTAAAATATCGACTTTAATCTGCCCTTAGAAGGGAAAAGAAAGTTTTAAGGCCTGTACTTTATATGGTAGGTACTTGGATTGTTTTTATTCAGGAAGGATGGACAGAAGTGTTGTGGAAAGTAGAGATGTACTAGAAATTGGTTCGGTAGGTGAAGATAAAGATGTCCTAGCAAGTGGTTCGGTAGGGCAAGATAAAGATGTCTGTAGGATGTCCTGGGGACTCTCAAAGTTGCCTAGGTATATTCTGGGGGTTTAGCGATATCCCAGCTGGGTTAGCGATATCCTATCTGTTTTACTTACCACAGCAATAGTATGAAAAAATTATCTATACGGAAAAGATACGTCTTGCTTCCAAGACGGTCGGTAGCGAAAAAGGGTGAGGCTGCGTTCTCAAAATGGAAGCGGTCGTTGCCAGATGTCAATTGTCTCCAGTCAGGGCTAGGGATTGGTGGTGGCTAATCAGACGACAAGCGGGAATTAAGAATGATTTACTATATAAATTTGAAAATCACAACAGGTCGACAGACATGTTACAATCTGAATAGAATTTTTCATACCAATAATAGTTACTATTAACCGTACCCGTATATACTGTACCAAGGCAACAAAGACGTAAGCCGTATCATAAAATTCAAATTGTATCTCTAAGAGTCTCCGCACACAGTCGAACGTCTAAGCAGATGAAACGAATTTATGGTGAAATTAAACTCGAATACGATTTTAAGCAGATTCAACAATTGTACTTCACTAACCAAAAAAGCCGGATTCAACTTTGAGATATTTATGATATATAATAGATGAATTACAGTCCTTTGTGTTGAAAATTGTCTGTGGAGAACGAGCACGTTAAGTTGTTTGAAACGTGCCAATAAGATTTGACCGTGTTAAGGACGTTTCAGTGCAGGATGGGGTTGTTAGTAAAACGAAAGAACGGTCTTAGGAACGAACATTCAACAGCATGATCTTATTATTATTAATAGAAGTTATTAAAAGAAGCAAGGATGGGAAAGCACTTGGCAAAGGCGAAATAAATATGGAATTGATTAAGTACGGAGGAGAGGAACTGTACGAAAGATTATACCGACTAACAAAGAAAATATGGAGAGAAGAGATACTGCCCGGAGAATGGGAAGGCAAATAGTCACAATACACAAAAAGGGGATCAGCAGGACTGCAAAAAAGGTATGGGTATAACTCTCTTAAATGTAGCATACAAAATAATGTCAGCAGTAATTCAAAGTCGCTTAGCTGGAAAAGCGAAAGCCATAATAGGTCAATACCAATATGGTTTCACACAAGTAAAGTCTACAATTGACGCTATTCACACTATCAAGCAGAAATAGAAATGCTATTTATAAATTTCCAGCAAGCATTTGATTCAGTAAGAAGAAGTGAACTGATGAGAGGACTGAAAGAACAGGAATAGAAAGTAAGTTGAGAAGATAAATTGCAATGACTATGAAGGAGCCAAAAGTGAAGATACTCATAAGTAAAGGAGAAATGGAGGGCTTTGTATCTAATAGAGGCGTAAGACAGGGTGAACAAGGGGAATTTAAGAACGAGCGGGGCCAGATAGTCGCATGCAGATGACATAGTGATAGTAACAAAAAGGAGGAGTATCATGAAACAAATGCTACTAGAATTAACAAAAGAAGGTGGAAAAATGGGATTCAAAATAAATAGATACCAAACGAAAATAATGAGAGTTGGCACACAGTGTAAAAACAGAATGATAAAGATAGGGGAATATGAATTTGAGGAAGCAGAAAAATTCAAATATCTGTGAGTCACTTTCAGCAGTAATGGGGAGCGAAGATCAGAAATAGACGAAAAAATAAGGGCTGCTAATAGGGTATACTATGCCAATGAGAAACTATTGAAAAGCAAACTATTAACAAGATACACTGAATTTAACATTCACAACACAATAATAAGACCTGTGATAAAGTATGGAGCAGAAACGAAGACAATGACAAAAAGAGATGAAAGGAGTTTAAGATAGTAGAACGAAAAATAATGAGAACAATTCTAGGGCAAATAAAAACTGACGACAATGAATACAAACAACGTATGAATAATAAAATACTGAGAGAAATGAACGGGGAAGATATAGTAAAGAGAATAAAGAGACAAAGAATAAAATGGCTCGGACATGTATGGAGAGAAGGTGAGCGAGCAATCGCTTGCTCAATGCTACAGTGGGAGCCAGGTTGTAGGAGAAGGCAAGGAAGACCCAGATCTTAGTGGCTGAAGGAAGTGGAGGAGGACCTGAGAAGGATAGGAATCGTTAGATGGAAGGAAAAAACGAGGGATAGGATTTCATGGGAAAAATAAGCGAGAAAATAATTAAATGAAGAGGACTGGAATGAAGCGGATCTAGGAGGCATTTATGCGGAGCAACTCCACAAGTGGTGTCTAGCCACTTTATATTATATATTTTCTGATTTATTTCCTATAATAAGCTTTACTCGGACGGCTTTTACTGCTGTCCACTCAGCTGACGATCTTTTTAATTTGTAAGGATTCATGTTTAATTCACTTTCACATACCGACCCATCTCACACTAGTAACAGTAGTAGTCTGCATCAAATGCATAAATTGTCTACCCTTTAGCAGCCCTTCAAGTGCACGGCGTCTGTCTGTGTCTTTGTTTCCGAATTTTCGAAACAAGCGTAATGTCTAATTCTATCGCATTTGCCAATTATATCATCCTTGAGAAATTTCAGATCCTGGATCCTTTGAATAATCGAATACGATAAAGAGGAGGAGATTACTAATTTTCTCTCCACGCCTTTACAATGTTCCTTTCTGGATCTATATCAGATTTACCTGCTTTAACGTTATAAAAGAAAAAAAGGGAATTACGCTGTTGTCGAGCCTCTTTTTCCATAAGGATAACGGGAACGTGCTTAGCTCTGAAACCTTCACTGGTTCAGTTTTGAGCGTACTAAGACATATTATCAATTTCGACATCTTTAATACCATTGGAAGTATATGCATCAATAAAAATACGCGAAGCGTTTTAATTTTAGCTACAATTGAATTAAATAATCACTACTTAATAACACTGGATATTATTTTATTTACTTGGATACGGGACGGACTCTGAAATTGGTAGATACAAGCAATGAGTGACACTAGAGTTGTCTTCCTAATGTCCACTCTACCTGTTTAAGGTTATTTGCAGATCAGAAAGGCTTGAAATTAGAAGCAGAAGAATATTAATGAGCAGTTTATATGGAATATTTGAGAATATAACTTTTTGGACTTTAGTTACCGATAAGAAGTCCCAGTGCCATGGTTTATTTTGGAACCATCGGCGAACCAGATAATTTCTTCTGAATTACGTGGGTGCATCACTTGTTTCCTAGATGGAATTATGATGTTTTCTTCAGGTTGAGTCTACCATATTTTTCCTATTTTTCATAGCCTGGTAATGGTAGATAAATAGCTTACCAAAACTACAGACCGGTCAATTGTTGGTCTCGCTTAGGTCAAATTTATTAATATTGTGGTGTGATTGATGTTTTATAACATAATTTGATTTGATTCGAACCACATTTAAGATTTAGATGAATTATTCTTTGAGTTTAATATTCATTTTACATAATACCAACACACGCAGGCATTACAAAAAAATCTGAATATATCACGCTCTTCTTATTCCAAAGTGTTGGAAATGTTTTTGAAAATAAATTAATAGTAATTGAACAAAATGCAATATTAAATGCACAAAATGATTGAGAAATTGGTAGGAAAAAAATGATGCGAAATGACATACAATTCAGTTGCTCAAAAACAAATTGAGAAAAACGGTATTAATCGATAAAATACTTTGGCAAACTTTCAAAATTATCAACTTCAATGTAATATTGGAAGATATAGACAAATCAGGAGGAAGAAAGGATTCTAGTAAGGCGTAGATAAAAAAATATGCTTCTGGTTGACAACAACCTGTTGAGAACAAATGAATGCCTAAGTTAGAGTAAAACAGCACTCAGAGTTTCAAGATAGGTCCTGTCGGGACATTCTCGTCTGAACCTGAAAAAGCTCAAATATGGCACACATACAATGAACCTATATCGTCTACTCGAATTTACGGAGATAACTGGAAGGGTGGACTAAATGTGAGAATAGATTACAATAAGCCAATAGGCTGTAGTGCTCCAGGCATCAGAACGGTTTCCAAAACACAAAGAAACCCTACCAATAAAAAAACTTTGGTAACAAAATAATCTTTGTGCAAAATAAATTTTTTGGGTTTAGACGCTCCTCAATGTAAATATTTGTCTTGAAATTTTCATAAAGAAGCCACCAATTAATGATGGTAGAATAGCCACTACCAGAAATATTGTCTTGTTGCCGCACAGTCCAGAAATAAGTCCGATAGTTATAAATGTTAATGCGGAAGAGAGTGACACTTATGTTGAATGAGATTTAGAAAATGAACTAGAATGTGAATCGACCTAGTTCCTATTCTGTTAACATTTCACATGTTATTGATTTTTGTAATTTTCATTGAATATATATTGTGGAATTTTGTTTACTTCAAATATTTTCGGTTAATTTCCATATTTCATGAACAATCTGACAGCTCTGCAAATGTTCACTGTGATAAATGTTCACGTACATAAACGCAAATTTATTTGACTTTTACTAATAATTTTATTGAATAAACTAACAGTAGTTCAGTACATAAACTCATAATTGTTCCACTATTCGGAAAGTTTTTCTGAATTCCATACCATTTTATTGTAAATCAGTTTGTCCAGCTCGTTTATTATACGGAATCCGTGTCGGTGTAGTCTCCAGTGAATAAGACAAATGGGGTGATTGTGAATTTTGGACGGTATAATTTTGTGTCAAAGTGTCCACTGATAAAATGAAACAATTTAATTTAAACAGGGGTTTGGAATAGAGGAACAAATGGATTGATGATGGGAGTGGGATACTCAAAGATTGTTTTAGGTGTGATACGAGGAAAATGAATATCATTGTGAATTTTATTACATTTTTAGGGTCCCGTACGAGGGTGAAAAACGGACCCTACTACGAATACTTCGCTGTCCGACCGCCCAAGGCATTTACGGATATTGATGTTCAGGTATTGTTATGTGCAGCTTCTTCGCGCATACGACTGCAACTTCTAGACTTTAGTGGGTTCTTCTTATGTGAAACGGAGTCTACTGAATGTGTCACATTCATAGCCAGTACTCTAGTAGTTGCTAGTAAATATTATGTTGACTGAATTTCGCCCGAAAATTTACTATCCGTATTCTCGAATCACTTTAGGTATACGCGTACACCAAATCCGATTTTATCGGCCGATGGCCTACCCGGACGCATTTAGGCAAAACGTACCACATATTAACCATTGCTCTAAAATCTGCCGTGCTGATTGGTCCGTTACTAAACGCGGTCGTGCTGATTGGTCCGCGACTAAACGCGGTACGTTTTATCTAGATAGGGTCGAAAGCAGGTACGGATTGCCCTCACAGCACCTAACCCAATATTGAAATAAATATGTAAATATCAGAAATATAAAACTAAAGAAAAAATAAGAAAACCTAGGCCCAAACCCGGTTGATCAAAGTGTAACTATGTATAAAAATATCAGAAAATAAGGAATAAAAATCTGAAAAAAACCAAGAAACCCAGGCCCAAACCGGCGCGCATTCATGTGGAATACAAATCATTAGATACCTTTTCGAGAAGGGGAAGGGAATATATATGTATAGGAATATCAGTAAATAAGGAATAAAAAACTTAAAAAAAAACAAAAAAACCAAGCACCTAACCCGGTTTCGAACCTACGACCTCTGAGTTACAAGCCCAATACCCTACCAACTGCGCTAATCAGCTCACACAATAACAGGCATGAAATGCGTAAATAGTTTCTAATACGAGGGCAATCCGTACCTGCTTTCGACCCTATCTAGACAGAACGTACCGCGTTTAGTCGCGGACCAATCAGCACAACAGATTTTAGAGCAATGCTTAATATGTGGTACGTTTTGCCTAAATGCTACCCGGACGAGATACTAGGACGTGTACGTGCTTACTTTTTTAACAGTGATGTCAGATTCGGGGAATTTTCCCTAGTTCTGGGGAAATTTTTATCAAATTAATGAAAATAGGGAATTTAAGGCTGTATTTAGCGATTTTGAACACCAAATATTCCAAAAGAATTATAATCTATTTTATTGTTTTCAAAGTCGCCGAATTGATTTCTCCCCTACACTTCGATTTGAAAAAATGTTGACCCTACCGCCACCTTCTTCTATTAGTTTGAACTTTTGAAGTTTTTCCTAGTTCAGTTCTTAAGCTTGCAGTAAATACCTAAAATACAACTACTCATGCGCACCACTACCTCGCGCTCAATGCGTTGTGCCGCGCCGCTGCACAACAAACGAAACCAGTATCATTTTAAATAATTACAAAATAAACTGTGTTCCTTCCAAAACTAATGTTTTAACGTGAACCTTAGGTGAGCTCGGAATAGATTTTTGGTGCGGTGATAATGTAGTGCAGAGTTTAGTCACGTGCTGAAGGTGTGAGGATGGAGTGATCAGTGCGTAACACCTAATACACCACCATATTGTACCGAGTAAACGGTGTCCCACCATGTTCACACCATTCATACCCCAAAGTATTACCGAACGCTATCATAGTGTGCACTATATTTTCTCTGACCAATTAACGAATGCAACGGTGTTAATAGTGCCGAAAGTGTTGAAACTTTTTACCATTCCAAACTCAGATTTTAATAGGTCTTTTTTTATTATTTCTAGGGAATTCTAGGGAAAAATTAAGCCACAATTGTAGATTATTCAATCCATCCATCTGGCAACACTTACACTGCAACAGTGTACATTAGACGCTGCCGGTATTCTGTATTTGACTGTATTACCTACTTACAACATTATTCATTTCCGCTTCCGCCCATAACCGTTTCGAAACATCTCGATTATTGTAATTTTTCAATGTTTATCCCACAGGGTTGATCTATTATGAACACAATTAATTCATTTTATGTCATACTAGTTCATTATTGTGTTTTTATTGCTTAGTTACCAACTATTTAATGTCGTACTTCATGCCCGTGCGGGCTTAAAGTTCACTTTATGGCCCGCGCGGGCATGAAGAGAAATAATTTTTTGTTCAACTGATTTAATAACCATGTCGTAAGCTTCTTTAGACTTTTTTGGCAACAGATTCACAGTTGCTTTCTTTGCTTCTTCTATAATTTCGTTGGGAATTCCAAAATCTTCGTTTATTTTGACTTCTAACTTCGACACATATAAAATTTATTGTGATATTATAACATTTATATTTGTCAACATTCACCTATTAATATAAACCAGATTTTTTGAAACACTGATTTGTATTGAGATTGGATTGCAATAACGAATGACATAAAAGTTTGTATGTACCGCAGGCATAAACAGATGTGTATACCCTCGGGCGACTTACAAACCCTCGGCTTCGTAAGACGTCGCCCTCAGGGCATAAACATCTATTTATACCATAGGTTCCCAACCTTTTTTTGTCTACTGCCCACTTTAAGAATAAATTATTTTTTAACGCCCCCCTTTTTAAACATACTTTAAAACCGCTAAGTACTTTATAACTGATTATTGAAACGCAACTTTATAGTATTCGGACAGAGTATCTTTTATTGAAAATAAAACAAACATAATCAATTCTTATATAAAAACTAATGTGAAGGTTGAATCTGATGCTGTTCAATAAGTTTGTTAATATCAGGTTCCAATTTACTCAAAAATGTTTGGAATGTTTAGAAGAGTAAATGAGTAGAATGTATGTTTTTGTTTCTTTTTTTATATATTTTATCACATAATTTATGTTTTAAAGTTTTTATATTTTACCAGAAACATTTTATTATTAATGAAATGAATTTTAAAAAATTCGTGCATAATATTTTCTTATTAGGGCCCTTGTTTTAAATTATTCTGTGTGTAACATAATTTTCTGAAAAATCCGATGATTTTGTCAACGCTGCTCGATAATTTCTTACCTCACGTCTGGCAGCACTGAGCAGCACGCACCAACAGGAATAAGACAAACGTGCATAAACTCGTTTATCTCATTCGACGCCCGATCGTACTCGACAAGCAAGAACAAGTATTATAGAACCAGCCGATTGATACAGGAATGTACAAATCGGATTATTTAACAAAAACTTGTTAAAACATGATTGCCCGCGGTCTATTATATCGAACCGAGTTTGAGCTATATCTTAATTAATATTAGTTGATGTTCACAAGATGTAGTCGAGAGTCGAGAGCTCAGTCGGTGTCTAAGAATCTTCCTAGCTAGGTAAATGAAATTATAAATCGACCCCAAAGCCCTACACAACGCCCCCTTTTTTTTTCTGGGTCTCTTACCGCCCCCTTTAGGCCTTCAGCGCCCACAAGGGGGCGTTATCGCCCACGTTGGGAAAGACTGATTTATACCCTTGGTACATAAATAACTATTTCAATATCCATATACGTTTAGATAGATAACACTGACAGAAACAACATAATAAAAACAGATTGTTTAAATTTAACTATGGCTGCGTTCAGAAAACACAACTGTTGCAAAAACGTCGAATGAATGTTCTGTGAACGCACTTTGATCAGTGAGCGAAGCTCAACATTTTTGGTGAGCGGACGCCATTTTTCTGAGCCATTTTTCAATTGCAGATTGTGATGTTTTTATGAAGGTTATCTATGGTTTTATTATTAGTAAACAAAGATTATACTTTCGTATTGTTGGAATAAATAAATATCACAAGAGTGATGATTATGAATATGAACTGATTAATACGTATTATAATGTTACATACAGCATAACAGATACGAAAAATGATCGTTCAGAAGACATACGTCAACCATTCGTTGCTCAGTGAGCGCTCACTCAACAGTTGAGTTGCGTTCAGAAAACATAACCTATAACTCGACCAGGGTGTCTATTCACTAACAGTGAGAGCTCCTAGGAGAATAAACATTTATAAAGTGCGCATGCGAGCTCTCTCGAAATTGCAAATTATGATACAGCCCGCATGCGCACTTTATAAGTGTGTACTCTCGTAGGAGCTCTCGCTGTTAGTGAATAGACACCCAGTGTAGCTTGAGACTTGAGTATTGGATGCGCGATAGTCATGCGGGTCGGAATATGTCGAAATCTATGGTCGAGATCGATAGCTCACTTTGTGCTGTTCACCTCGCAGCCATTCCAGTGCCGTAGCAAAGATTTCGGTGTGAAATTATTCATTTTTGTTGTATTCTTATACATTTTATTCAACATGGAATTAAGAAGTAAATTAAAAAATAACGTTTTGTATGGTCAGAGTGGGAACCTAGTCAGTAATCTCCTAAAATAGCGTTTCAATATTGTAATTTTTGTATCTTCAGGAGTTTTCATGGAAATAAGATTAGATTGTTTTCTATTTATAACAATTTTTATAACAACTCCTGGTGATATGATGATTTGCATTGTAGACTTGCGATAAATCCCAACAACTTCGGACTCGATGGTTTTTCCCGGTGTAAGAGCTTTAAGATTTAATTTTATTTGTGTGTAAGTTTTCGCAAAATGTGTTAATCTTCATAATCGTCAATTTTAATTGTAATTTAATCCAATTTCTATACTAAAAACCATTCAATATCTCAAAATTTGAGTGTTTTATTGATAGTTCTGCTTTGATTAAACCGTTCTTCTACTCTTGAATTTGCGGTTCAGTAACTTAATTTTCAATTAAGTGTAGGCCGGAAGTAACATTCTTATTTAGTGATATCTAATATATAATCCAATTAATTTTATTTGATTTATGAATGTATAGAAACTTGATCATTTTTCATAAAAAATTATCAAATAAGGATTTGATTGATTGATTGCTTGAATAGTCCGTTTGGTGCTGTTACGTTTTTAAAATACTCATAAAAATCGAAAAGTTCAATCAGAAATGGAAATGATTTGGATTTAAGCTTGACAACCTTCAATTTGTTATATACCATTCTGATTACAATGCATCACGAGGGAGCCATAAATTTCTGAAATTGAATTCGCGAATTTCGTTTTGGCTTTGTAAAAGATCTGTCGATGTCGTTGAATTGATGATTTTATTTATAAAAACTAATTTATTGTAACAAAAATACATTAAAGATGTTTTGTTTGTGTATTTGTAGTTTGTATATTTGCATTTTAATCATTTGGAGTGTCGCAAAACAATCACTACTGGGATTTCCTGAGAGAATTATGGGATTTTTAAGAAACATTTTAATTCAAATGCCTACAAATTTCCATTTGCCATGGAAATGCTTTTCAGAAATTCAAGAGGATAAGTACTTTATGCAGAAAATAAAAGTTTATAATGGTTTGAGGATATTTTCGAGGATTCATCAAGATCAGTTCTATTAAGTGCTATTAAGCTTTTGACGGACTAGCTGACAAATCGTTTTTAAAAATTCGTAGTAAGTATGAATAAACACATAGTTATTAAGGACAAAATAATCGACTAATTGGTTATTCATAGATTTTCCGTCAAAATTTAATTATGCAGTTATTTATAAAATTCATTAGATGGAAAAATTGGTTTTTCCACGTATTAATTATCAGCTAACTAATTTTTCATTCAATTTATTTTGTAAATAACCGCATAATTGAATTTTGAAGGCAAATTTATGACTTGTGTGTGTTTTTTTCACTTTCTCACGGTCTGCGGACTGTCACGAATCTCTAAGAAACTGCCAAACATTCTACAGAAAATATTGGGTCGGCTTACTTGAATATTTGGAAATATAGATTTTTATTGGTCAATTTTCCAGTTTCATGAAGAAAGCCAGTGTTATAATGAGTGTCGTCAAGAAACTGATAATTGGCATTTAATTTACAATTTATAGTAAAGGAGTAGAAAAATATATGAATACCATCACTACTACCCTTAGTAAAAACAAGTCCATAATCTATAGTACAGTTTCAATGTCTTGAAACTCTTTTTGCAGCTAACCAATGACATCATTAAAATCAGTATTATATTGACTTAATTTGCTGCAAGTATATGCTATAGGCTCTGGTCTAGTACAAACTACCCTTTTATTCTTGATAAGGATATTTTGTATCACAACTATCCGCTTTCCCTAATTTCACTTTAATGTCCATGGGAGGTTACAGTCCACCATTCCAAACTTATTTAAAACAGTTTTCAAATCTCCTTTATCGTGATAATTTTAATTTCTCTATTTCTAAAAACTCTAATACCTATAACTTATTGTTTCACCGGCCCCAGAAATTTTATTTCAAGGATCTTATTTGAAATTTTGAATAGCTCATTTTCACCATTTTCACTATTAGGAAAGACAAAAAAATCGTCCACACACAAAGCAAGTATTACCTTTTTATCATTGTAGTCTTTTTCATAGACACATTTTTCTGACTTTGATTGTCGATAACCATTTTTAATTAAAACATAATGCACCTTTCCATCCCATAAGTATGAACTCTCCATAAATACTCTTTTTCAATAAGCACAGTTTATTTCTTCCGGCATTATTTGTTTCAAATCCTTCCGAATGCTCCATATACGAGGGTGGTTCGACGGATTAGTGACTTTCAAATGAAAAGGTAACTTTACTGTGAGTATTTTATTTTCCAAACAATCTACTCTTAATTCTACACACTTAGTACTTAGTTCAGCGGGTTTCCAATTTTTTCACACCATCCAAAAAATAATCTTTAGGAAGTTCCGCAAAATACGTGTTTGTCTCTAGAATCACCTATTCATTTTTCTGAAATCGCTTTCCATCAAGCCATTTTTTCAAGTTTGAAAACAGAAAGTGATGAAAGGCAGCCAGATCAGGTGAATATGGCGGATTAGGCAATGAATCGTAACGCAGCTCAGCTGATTTTTTTGCAATAAAAGAGACAATAAAAGAGACAACAAATGCGGTAGAGAACCACTTAAAAATCATTCCATGAGACGAAGTATATTTGGGATAATTTTTTACTGGATATAGTAACCGATCAAATTACTTAATTTCAAGTCATGTGTAAAATTTCATCCAATCACCGCTGTATTACAGCGACAATCCCATTCATGTATAATAATTCCCATTTGTGAATA
>CAJUYI010000023.1:262219-276362 GCA_910591695.1 Galerucella pusilla | reverse complement strand
TCGCTCGGTATTCGCCGAATGCCGCATGTCTGGCGCCGCCTTTAGATACCTACCAACCATACTTTCATACTTTTATCCAATAAAAAAAATCCGAATCGAATATAGAGATTCATACCAATACATAATTAACTACACTATTAAAAAACTGTAAGGCTCATCTCTACTCGGCAAAACCCTTGAGCTCTGAGCACGATACTGGCCACTGGCTTATCATATTAATGAATCCTTAACCATTGTGCCGAATTTTTAGGTTCTATTCTATTTGAGTCGATTTAATTATGGTAATCCGACCTGTTTTGTCATTTTATTCCATATGGAAAAAAAGTTCACCCTATATTTATAGTAATTTTGAATGAATGATGAGGCACTCTGCTCCTACGGAAAAGGCAATGAAATAACAACCTATGTTGTTGCTTCTATAGTTATCTGTTTCATAGTCACCTAAATTTTTGTATGCAAAATATTGCTTTAACAAATTCAGTAAAATAGCCCTCATTTTCATTACTACACAATACAATCATGACAAGTGTTGAATTTGTTTTTGAATGATCAGAATTGTGATATTATATCGGCTGTTCCTAAATAAATTATGTTGGGATCACGTGGTCCAAAAAGCTAGCTAATTTAAAAAAGTACCAATATTTCAAGTGTAATAAATTATTAATTTTATAATTTTAACCTGTATAATTCATAATTGACCATACATTTTTTAGTTTGTTGGTATCGGTTCATCAAGAGGATTTCAAAAATATGCAAATATACAGGGTGTTTCATTAAAAAAAAAAACACCGACTATGGCATACTTGCGTAAATCCCCCTGTACAGTTAAATTTACGTTAACAACTCAATTCAAAAGTTGACGTGTCTCGGCATTTTTTATAATTTTCTAAAATAATGACATGAATAATTTTATTCCATAAGTGGTTTCCACACTGTATAACTAGATGCTGGAATATTTACAAAAATGAGACTTTACTTTGCAGACTCATGTTATTAACAAGAAATAACTAGCATGGGGTATAGATTTTTCTTATCCAACGGTATAAATAATAAAAATTGCAATTAACTTGATTGGATTATAATAATGTGCAAAAAAGTTCCATCTTCCACTTTTTATGCTTTTTTTTCAATAAATATAATTCATAACGTCTAGACAATCATAACTTTTAAAAAAGTTCAACCAAATTGGAACCTTGTTGAATAGCATCTGATCTCCAACTTTGTCGAATCTTTTTTTCAAAAACATCTCGTTATAAATTTGGTTGTGAATTATATATTAAGGCATGCGTGAAACTTGATCTGAACTGATATAAGCGAGTTTAACTTAATACATTTTTATGGAAAAAAAAATAGAATCGAGAAGAAAATTGTCCATACATTTAATTTTTGCATTAATTTTAGCGGCAAGTACAATCAATTTGACAAAATCTGAAATATAATATTAACATAGAATAGTATATTCTTCAACGAGTGCAGAATGATTGCTATTATTCACGCGGATGAAGTTTCCAAAACGAGGGAGCGAAGCGCGTGAGTTTTGGAATTATCCAAGTGAATAATAGCCATTCTACACAAGTAAAAGACTATACTTTCTCCACAACTAAAAAGAAAAAACTTCCAGTGAGGATCGAACCTCGATCGTCCGGGAGGCGTACATATTCACTATCGCTACAGTTGTCCATTTTTTTCTATTATAATAAGTAAAATTGTGATTTTATAATTATTTTGACGTTTCAAACGACGCTCTGTCAGAAGCGATTTGCGTTCTTAGGTATTTGACGTTTTAAAGAGACGATTTGATTTATTCATTTCAATTCATTTTAGCGTGAATTCTGATAATAATAGAATGTGATTGGCTAACGAGAGTGAATTCTTTTTATTATTCACTGGTGTGAAGAATTTATATTATGCAGCTAAATATGTAAAAATAATTTGTGCGTTATTATTTAGTCGTGGAGAAAGAATATTTCTGAAAAACTTGGTGTTTTCTGACTACAAATTTTTTTTCAAGCGTTCTTCATTTTATAAAAATTGATTGCGCTTTGCTTCAATCGACAGAGCAAGCAGAGATTTGTAGATTGACCATACCTATGAGCAAATTTTTCAAAATTCATTTAATCCTTTTGTAGTTTACGTTGAAATTAATTTTTTAACAAGAAATCTAAAAGTAAAAGCTTCAGTAAAAGCATTGATTGATTGGCTCATTCAAAAATGGAGTATAACCGTTGAAAAAATATCCAAATGAAATTTTGAAGAATGGTTTATTGAACTTCAACTTTTAATCTGTCGATTGCAACAAGCCGCAATTTAAAATTGTTAGTTTTTAAAAAAAGAGCAGCGATTCGGAAAATAAACACTTTGATATTATTTATAAAATACGACATGGGGATTCCTGTACAAAACTGTAAACGCGAGCTGACTTTTTTACCAAATAGCGCTCAAAAGATATAATAACAAATTTGAAAATGTCGTTGAAAAAGAAGTTCGTGTGCACTTTTAATTTCCTTAAATTCGGTCTGTTATGAAAATAAAATGCATAATTATGCCATACGCCATTTGAAAGTTGAACAGACACACGGTTCGATTCTCCGCTATAGTGAATTTTTTTCTTTTTGTTTATAAATCTTTTTTTAGTTTTACTTTACGCAATAGTGCGAAAAAGTAAAACTTTACACACTCCGTAGCGTGTGTGAAGTGCGTAGTTTACGCACGGTAGTAGGAAATAGTTATTTTTGATATAAGGTGCTAAAAGTCATATCTGATTTTGTGACAATGTAAGTTTAGGACACGATGCCGAAGGCGGAGCGTTCCATCTCTTCAGACAAAATAACATCAGTTTTAGCATGTATATCATACACTATTTTTTCTAAAAGCACCATTAAAAGTCTGAATTAACGCATATTTCACATTAATTGATTGATAAAATAAGCCTCGAGATTATCAGTTCTGAATCCAATTTCCTCTATAGTTTGGCAAGTTTATCTGAAGCTACGGGGCGTCGGTAAGAGGCGAGGAAAAACATGGCGTATATCTGTCAAACGTACAAATGACGTACGGTACCTATTTTACCAAGTAAAACTGTAATTACAAAGGTAACTGACAATACCAACACCACCGGATAAATCAATATCAGTCAATTGACGAAGTGAGAGGGAAGAAAATACGCACGCGATTGCCAAAAAGAAGTCACCTGGTCGATAAAAATCACCAATTATGTAATCGGAGGGTGTGGTCATTATGGTTTTCGTACAACGTTGCCAGAGCTTTAAGAAGCTTATAACAAATTTGGAAAAGTGTTCTCTTTTAATATTCATGAGTTGGAAAATAATGTTAATAGAATAAATTGAAGGAAACAAGCATTATAAAATTAACGTTCAATCATATTTTTAATATTGTTAATAATAAAAAGACCCATTTATAATAATTATTATCACTACATAATCAGTACTTCAACTTTTTCATAGTTAAACGTGGCAATGTCGAATGTTTTCGACTGCATTCCTTTCACGGTTTCAGATAAACTTGCCAAAGTATAGTCAAGTCAAGAAACAAGTGCTAAAAGTATTTTACTTTTAATACCAGTGTCATAAATAGTTATTTATGTAACAAGTGAGTAAAGTAGCCTTTTTTGACGAATAAGAATATTGTCCGCGGTATTGCGTTCACAACATAACACCTTGAGTGTAAGAGTTTTACACCACAGCGTTCACAAACGCACCACGAGAAGCATTCACCCCGTTGTCTGACTGACAAGTGTGTACTTGTCAGTCAGATTGTTATGAACGTACTCCTTATGTCATCAAGAATTTTAAGTTGGGCGCGAATTTTGAGCTAATGTCATTTTTATTCAAACAATCTCATCTTAATAGGTAATTTCAAGCAGCAAATATGGTAAAGACAATCTCCTGGGTATATAAAATTATGTTGCACAAGTTTATGTTGAACTACTATCCCTGAATTCTCAAAATATGTGAATTTGTCTATTGATGTCCTAGGTTGATAATAGAAAAAATTATTAATCACTAATAGAGAAATTCAACTCCACAGTTGTCTAGGAGACGCAATAATTGTCAACTTCACATCTAGCAGTGGAAAAAATATCCTATGATGCTGGTATTGAGAGAGGAAAGAGTACCCACCGATTGCTAGAGAAAGTCAATAAGTTTATTGTTTTTTTGAAAGCAATAACTAGCTACGTTAATGATAATTGATTTCTGTTTATTTCAGGAAAAAGCTTTGTCAAAATATTGTTAATGCAGCTGACAACTCACCTCTAAAATCAACTTTTCTCAGGTATTTCAAAAGTTCTGTGCCATTAGTAGGTTTCATAGCATCACATAAACCGGAAAAACCATGACAGTGCTCCTTGTGCATATCTCTGTAAATGAAAATATGTTATTACAGAAAATCAGGAAAATAGTTTCAAGAAATACAAATCTGAAGTAACACGTGTAGTTGAAAATAGCAAATGCTGTCGGTTAAACGAACACGAAGCAATTTAAGATCTTTTGTGCCCTTTTCATCTACTAACTTCCTGGGTACAGTCTTAGATAATAACATTCCGCAAGTATGTGAGTTCCACTGGTTTAAGCTTTTTGAGGTTCCCATTCACGCCGCAGTCTCCTATTGTTTAATTTGCTTCCACCTAGTTGTAGTGTCCCAGAAGATCATTTTATCGCTACTGGATTTTTCTTCTCTTTGTCTCGGTGTTCTTTCCTTGGAAGTGATACCGCGGAACGTTTCTACACCTCTCTTTGCTAGTGCATTTCCCATTCAATTTTATTTTTTTCCAGTGTGTCCTGGAGTTCCTAATGAGAATTTTCAGAGTTTTCAACGGACACTCAAAACAGTGAGGGAACCGATAATATCGCCTTCTCCCAAATTGGAGCTGTTTTTACACCACTTTATTATGAGTTGCTGGTGAAATGTTATGAAGAAGTCGAAGAACTCCCATATTCACATCCATCTGAAACGGCTAATTCCTCTTGAACATTATTTCCGATATTACTTTATCGTCATCGGTCGCTTCGCTGGATAGCCCGAGGTTTGTCCTTTACAGAACCGTAATTCACGCTCTTTTGGCTTGTTAAAAACCACTTTTGAATTTATAATTCAATCCCTGAACAAATATAGCAGCAGTAGATTCCACAAGAAGCAGTGTCGTGCTGTTCCATTTCAACCAAAGGATGATTAATATGCGTATGATAAACTATATCTTCAAAGTAGTGTGATATATTGTTATCGTTAGCAAAAGCTCTCACATTTCGAAAATCAAGCAACTAATGAGGTATAATGTGATTAATGACCGCATTTCACTGCGAAACTAATCGATATTAACGAGCTTATCTAATACCGAAATCAAACCGCTAACTCAAATCCAAACTACGAAATGGGAGGAAGTTCACTTTGAACAATTTACCGTCTAGATGAATAATTGATGATTCCAGAAAGCGGAAGTTTATGCTTGTAAGCGTGATATTGATTTACCGATGAATAGAGAAAAAAGGTGTGGACAAATACTATATTACATTACGAGTGCGGAAAGTGACATTTTTTACATATCCGGGAAATTCGGAACACAAAAAGGTGTACGCTATTTGATTTATTGGCTGGCAATACAAAAAAGTGAAACTAAACGAGAGGTATTTCCTCACTTTTTGTACACTATATTGATTCTACGATTGAAAAAAGGAGCAAGCAGTGTAATTGGCAAGCTTTAATTCTAGTGAGAATCACAAAAATTCCTCTTATATTAGACATGCTTTATTATCTCTCTTGCTTCAGGTTTGATTTATTTATTGGGTGTTATCATATTCTGGATTCGGTCCTGTAGAGAGCCTCGAATGAGTTTTGTTTAAATTTTCATCCATATTTTATTCGGAGAGACTTAGGACCTTTGTTTTAAGAAAAATATTTGAAAAACTTCCATCTCTCAAAAACAAATCGGCTTATTCAGTTTTCAGTAGAAAAAACAGGGAAAGAGTCATATTTTGTGTTGAAGTTTAATTTTTTCGTTTGCCGCAATTTCGTTTACTTATATGGAAAATATTTTTAGATTTACAACCAAGATAATGGCTGCCGGTAATTTATTGGAATATGTACCTACCTCCAAAATTTTTCAATCTACTTTTTTTTATTTTTCATAAACCTGTACCGACAACTTTTTATGGATATCTATGAACTACTGATGAGGAAAATTGGACTTGGCCTTTCAAGACCAAGACCAAGACTAAATGAACAAGAAGAAGACCAATACCCAGACTGAAAATGCGAGACCAATACCAAATACGCAAGACTCAATTGAAAATTCTTAATTCCACAAAACAATAGTATATTATTAAACGAGCAATTTATGATAGCCATAATTCACGATGGGTGACGTTTGCGTCACGAGCCGCAGGCGAGGGGCGCAAGTCACCCAAGTGAATTATGGCCATAAATTGCGAGTAGAATACTATTCTTTGTCCACGACACTTAATTTATTTATTAATAAATAAAAGTCAGTAGCGATTTGGCATATTACTAACCTCAAAATGTTGTGGCAGCTACTTCAAATAATTTGACATATATAGAGATGGGCGATACTGTAGAAAGTATCAATACAACGTACCGTTATAAATATATTGTTTTGAAATACTTAATATTAGAAAATATCGTTATGAAAAGTATCAATACTAAAAATTACAATATTTTATAGATACGATATATGTCAGAAACAAATTTCCCGAACAAAATACACAGATTTAATAGTTTATTTCATATTGTAATACACTACAGTGTATTATGAACCATAGTTCACGACAGTTGATATATGGGTACCATATACCTTTAGTTAGGAGGTAAAATATTGACTTATTATTAGGTGGTCGTGGACAAAATCTTTTTGATGCTTTGAATCACCAGTTTACTTTACTATATTTTATCATTACTCAATAAATATACTAAGACAATCGCTTCATAGGTAGGTAATTGAATTGAAAAGTCAATTGAAAATAAATGATAGATTCTTGTTTATGTAAGTTATATAAAAAAATAATTGTATGCTTATTTATTATTAAAAATAGTAATAATTTTCAAATATGTAGTAATGAAATAAATCATTTTGCTGGTTGATAATTGATTGTAAATTATTGATAATTTATAACCGTCATGATCTTCAGGAGTAAGAAAAAATAGTAAGATGTAGAATAAAAAAGACCAAGACTAAATAAGCAAAATCAAGACGAAGACCTCACGATTTGAGCAAAACCAAGACCAAGACCACATAAGCAAAACCAAGATCAAGACTATCTGAGCCTTGGTCTTACTTTGCTCATCACTATTATGAACAAATATTGGCCGAATAAATCAGGAGTGTATACAAGAAAGGTCTCATGATATCTCCGTGAAATTATTGCTGTATAATCTTGTGAAAGCTAGGGGATTTTTGGAAATTCTGTGAAGCTAAATCACCACTACTTTTTCGTGGATTCCAAAATTAACTTCTCAAATCAACAGTCTAATTTTATGAGAAAAGTGGGCTATTCGTTCTCCATAAATCACTCTATAGGTCAAAGGTCACTAACCATATGTATCAAATCAGAAGAAATAGAGGTTACCAAAATGTGGGATTATAAATCTTCCCGGAGAGAATAATGATAGTTGATCTTTCCTGTACACTGGTTGACGAATATCCACTTTTCCATTCAATCTCGAAATAATCTATCAGATCAAGTACCATTTTTTTTTTATTGAGGATGCAAAATACCGGAAAATTGCTTCTTATTATTCATATCGTCATTTGAATTGTCAAAGTGACATAACTGACATTTAAATAATAACTTCGCTGGTGAAAGATTTTTAGAATCGCTGAAAACTAAATACATATCCTTTTTTCTCCCGTTAAAATTGTCTGTCTTGTTCGTTTTACGGATTTTATTTGGAAGTTATGATTAAACGCAATAGAAAAAAACAAAAACGGTGAGTATGTCTTTGTTGAATCGTATGACCCGCATGATATAAGACTGCATTTCACTATAGTTGCTACGAATGTAGGTATATTTCTACTAATTATTATTGATATTATTACCCGATAAACGAATCTGCTTATACTAACATAGATCATGAATTGAATCAATTATTATTATCATAATATACATAATTAATGTACATACCTGATTGCATAAGCGAAGGCCAAAACAGCGTCAGATACGAATTGGAGTTGATCTTCGAACACTGTATTGTTCAAGGTCAGCTTTTCCGTTCCGTTGCAAATATTTGTAATTTTCATATTGTACGGCGTTCTAGAACTATTCGCTAATCTACAGTTGAAGTGGTGCTCCCAAAATTCTTTAACAAAACATATAAGGGATCAAGAGATACTCGATTGGAATAATATTTGGAATTTAGATTAATTTCATGACATTGGCAAACTTTGATTGTATAATGGAAGAGAGGAAATATCACGTTTTGGGCGGATATAAGTGCTGGCTGGTTAATACCTGAATTTTGTTAGGGGCTGTTTATTATTTTGGATTAAGGTAAGGTAAGGTCATTAAGGATATTATACAATTCCCATCAAAATTTTGAATCGATGTATTGCCTCTAACCCGTATTCTGAAGGGACTAGTGAGAATATCACCATGAGATTGGTGTATTGCAGGAATGCCTGAGACATAATAGTTCCATGTCTGTCGTATTTTCAAAGAGAAATAGATCTACATTATTTTCAGACTTCCAAGCGAATTGGAAATATTTTATTGTACTAATTTATTTGATACTAGTTTTACCGCTATAACCATGATACAAGCAATACAGTTATGTTTTTGTATATTCATTAGAGTAATTTATTTGCAAGAATAAAAAATGGAGTTTAGCTTCCCAGCTGGCAGCGGCGCTAAGCAGATTAAACCAACTTCTCTTTTATATTAGTAAAAGCAGTTCCCAAAAGGTGCGAGAAAGGTGAGAGTCTTCAGATTTTCTGGCCCACCACCAGTACCATTTTTTTCAAATCTTGCCATGTCTAGAATATGCCAGGTCTAGAATATATTGGAATATTACGAGGTGTCAGTGTGTCAACCTTTCGCCACTTTAGCCGGTCTTTTCAAGTTCCTCCAATCACCGAATTTAATAACTCAGTAACTTGTTGGCTTTTGCTTATCCGTTGGATATTGTCAATGGAATAAATATTGAAAACTTTCTCAGCACAAAATTAAAGTGAAAACGAATATATCAACAATACAAACCCCATCTAAAATTTGGAAAAACTCAGTGAAAAAAATAAAAAAACTGAAAAAAAAACTAACGGACGATGTAGACTAAGGGCGGGTTTATCAATACTCGGTTAAATATTGTAGCCTTCGGCTAAATCTTAGCTGTTGGTCAAAGTGTTTATCAACTACCAGTTTGCATTAGCTGGCAGTCAAACTTTCGGCTACCCTAGCTGCCACTATCAAGTTGATGTTAACTATAGAACAAACAGTTAAATACGAGAAAGAGGTGTTCCGTTATTTTAACCATATATTCTAACTGACAACTGTGTAGGTTAGTAGCATCCAGGTTCTGTGTGTATTTTATTTCATTGTTATTGTCAATGGATCTTGAGGAACTTGACGACCTTTTCGATGAAGAGCTTGGAGCTTGGCAAACTATTGAAATTTGTAGAGTACGGAAGACGACCAAATACTGTTGAAGAACGGATGAATCCCTTTGAAGAGCTCGATGATGTCGAGTTTATTACTCGGTTTCGACTATTTAAACCCAGTATTCTCATGATACTCCATTAAATTCCAGCTTTTCTCGCCAAGTCACAGCATCCGCCTTTTTGCATTTGATGGTGAACGGCTACTTTTATGAGTACCTAATTGCCGCTCTGACTCCGTGAAATTGGGAAACCTTTTTTTTGTGGACATGCTTAAATGCAAACAACTCAACAAAGCACAACATAGACGAATTAAAAATAACAGTACCACAATTTTAATAGAAAAATATATTCTTGATTCAATGTGTTATAACAAAATATGCGAATAAAATTGATAATATGTGTATTTCATGTAACGGGTGATCCTCCTTACACCAAATTAAAATGAGAAACTTACACTCTGACAACATTACACTCACGTTCATAACCCGAAAAAGGTTGTCAAATGTCAAATAGCCACTTTCTTAGACAACGAATGGAGGGAGGGAGCATTTGATAATATAACAACAAACTCATTCTCACGACAGAAACAGGCGGAACAATTCATTAGAAGACATTCGCCAACTTTTACGGCAGACCCAATAAGTAAGGATAGGAAAACTGTCAAAGCTGTAGTAGGTTTGTTAACAGGGCACTGTAAGCTTAACAGACCCGCAAGGCTAAAGAAACTGGCAGACGAAGTCGTGTGCAGATCCTGTCACCTAGAAAAGGAAAATGCAGAGCACGTGCCATGCCACTGTAGCTGCCTGCGATGACCATGTAAGTACATGAAATATTCAGTCTCGATGCTGATTGGCTACTTGAAAATGGTCGGGCTGGAGAATGTGATCTAGATTTAGAGAGCCACAATGGATCTAAAAAGGTCGCAGTGGAATATACTGATCAGCCACCTCATCAAATGTATCTATCCCGCGGTTAACAAGTTTAAGGCGATAAAAATTAAGTATATATGAATGACGTAGTAGCATAGTACTAGTTCACCTTCAGTCTCTGAAGAAGAAAACTTGTTTATCAAGTAGTAGTGGTGATATAAAGTATGAGGATTGGTATAGTGGTAGTAACATTGTTTAGTGTGGAATAATCTACTATAAATGAAGAAACTATATCGGGACTCTCATGAATCAGTTGCTAGTTGCACTTCGGTTTTATGCATGCGCTGGAAATTTGATAACCATTGCTGATTTCAAAAGTTTGTTGTTTTCCTTGTATTTATAGGTTAATCGTTCACATTTCACGTTGGCGAAAGCTAACTGTAACTTGATACAAAAATAAATGTGGCCAATCACTAATAGGCTACTAAATTTTCTGAGGGTTGCCAAGTAAGTAAAGCTCAACTTGCAATGGTGCAGCAAGCGAGACCATCAAGTGCTTATTGAAGTTACGCACAACTCATGCGTGCTTAAATAACGGTGCAAACAGGCATGAAGTTCGTAACATTAACATGGAAAATTTGATTTTTAACCAGTTTTTAATATTAAAAATAATGGTCACAAACTTTCCAGCAATTTACTGTTATTAGATTAATTTATTTAAAATAATTTTGACCCTTTCATACCTTGTATATAACCTGGCAAACTTCGAGAAATTGAGAACAATAAACATGCCAGGAAACTGAATAGAAACTTATTGCAGCATGGTGAATACTAATGTACAAAGTGTAAACACATGCACCAACTTTTGAAAACTATATCTGTGTACATGGGAATGATAGTATGATAGAAAATGATACTATGATATATATAGGGTACAGTCTGTGACGAAAATTATGGCGCATTATGTTTCTGGATGTGAACTTAAACTTTTGGACCACGACAACTGCCTTAGGGGAAGTGGATGTAATTTTTAATCGTTTTCAAAGTATAGCGTGCATCAAAGCATCGTTAGAATTAATAGAGACCATCGAAGGGGAAAATCAGAATTTTTAAAACAGTCTTGAATCAATTCAACAAAATCCACTTACCTACAAACCATGGATTCCGAGTATTGGTTTCAACGTTTAAATTTAAAAAATAGTCTTTGAATCCGTGAACTTCTCTTGCTTGCGGTTGTACAGACAGAGTACCTTCTACTTCTGCTTCATTGCCTTCCGATACCAAAGACCTCGCGCTCCATCCGTCGCTGCCGATCCAAGAAAAGTACCCAGTAGCATTACATCGACGTACTGCTTTCATTAATTCAGCAACTTCTTGATCTGAACCGAATACTATACAGCCTGAAAAAATGAAATCAGTTGAAATTGAGAGGTCGAAATACATTTTTTTCTATCATGCAATGGAAATATTAATTTTGTGAACTGAAAACTTCTGTGGGCAGCACACAATAGTTTTGGTTATCCGTCATGCTTTTATGCAACAAAGGGAATCATTGATTTGTAAAATTTTCCATTTACCATGAGCGTACAATAAAAAGGAGGTTTATTTATTTGGACAAATTTCCTCCCATGATAGGCGTAGGTATGGGGTTAATTTTTGTGTGGAAATTTCTATTTACCATCAGTGTTACATACAATTTTTAAGGGGGAAACATTTATTTGCGAAAAGTTCTATCTATCATAGATGTAACATAAAATTTGTTTTAACAAAGCTCACCCATCATAAGTATACTTTGATAAAGTTTATGAAACGAGTTGAAGTCACTTATTGTCAAATTCTGAACCGCAATATTAAGCCCCACTTTGTCCCTTCCAGATTCTGACACTATCAGAATAATTTGAGTTTTTTCATTTAAAATAACTATTTCCATCTTCTTAATATATATAAATTACGTGTCACATGTTTGTCCGCGATGGAATCCTAAACTACTTAACCAATTTTAATCAAATTTGTACACCGTGTGCAGTTTGGTCCAACTTGAAAGATAGGATAGGATTTATGATCAAAATATTATTTTATTGCAAATTATTTGACTTTATTCACTCAATCCAGTCAACAGATTTCGCCATCTATTAGAATCGTTTGGCGTTAGCTCCAAACGATTCTAATAGATGGCGAAATCTGTTGACTGGATTGAGTGAATATTCAATAGATGGCGCGCTATGTCAAACTTCCAAACGTTTCATATAAGCTACAATGTATTAGCATAACCACCATATGTTGCAGGGGCTACAGTATAGGTTAAATTTGTTTTATAATTCAAAATAATAATAATAATTATTAGAAGATTTCAAACTATCCACCCTACCTACGTCATTTATAAGTTTAACTGTCACATGTTATTTACTGAAAACTTTGTTACTATTGTTACAAACTTGAATAACAATGATAATGAATTTCAAATTAAATTCTTTTGTATTGATTTATGCTTTACATCAACTGTACGAAAATTTTTATCATTTGTGTTCAAAGTCCTTCCCCTTCAAATTCCAAACCAGTAAATTGTTATATCAGCTTTTATGTTTCCGTCTTCGTTCGTAAATAATAACGGTAGTAGAAAATCTGTGTAATCTATGTAAAAAAACATGGTGGTGCCTATGTCTGATAGCGTTTTCTGCTTCACCAGTGCAAGCGCGCACTGAGTGCAGCATGTGACGTCATGCACTTTTGCGGGTTATCCGAGGAACTGACATTTTGACAAATCAAGCAGAAAACGAAAGATCTATTCAGTGCATTCTAACTAGAGACTTCTAACGGCTTAAATTCCGCCCACAATAACCCTAACCTCTACCTGCCTCTACAGAAGCAATAGATAGAAATTGTTGCTAATCTAAGAATAAAACAATATAAAATAACAATATTAAACAAAAATACTAATTACTGATGGAAACCGAAAACCACATTGAATTTTTGATAAATGGAGAGATACTGAAGATTTCGATAGATAATGATTCTTCGGAATATTTTTTTACAACTTGTTCCACATTCGTGGTTTATTTCCGACATTTTCTTTGGTCAAAAATTGTATTTCATCATCACTAGCAGATGAAGAGGATTCTAGAAACTCTTCACAAAAAGTAAATAAACATCTGCTGTTATCAGCCATATTTGCACTGGAACTAATGCACTGACTCCCGGAGCTAGTGTCGATAAAGTTGCCCTAAGTGCACACTGAGAGCAAAGTAGACGTAAGCAGAAAACGCCAACACTAAAAAAGTTCGCACGGAATAGGTAACCGGAAAACGATTCACCCGAACAGTGCAGCACTAGTGCGCACCAGTACAACAAGCAGAAAATGCTAGATGTTCTCCTACCGTTCCACTCAAAAAGTTTACAGCAATGTAATATGACAAAAACGTTAGCCACAGCAACGCGTGGCCGGGTCAGCTAGTAATTGTATATATTATAAGTATGCGATGCACAATTGAATTTAGGATAAGTAACATAATTTTGTTAGTACTTAAAATTATTGACCAGGTTGGATAATCTCTCAGATTCCTGATCGTGTTAACTTATGCTTCAGATAGTTTCATTGATGCTCGTTAAAAATCCATCTACATCATGTCTGTTGAATGCAAATGAACGTCTCACA
>CAJUYI010000023.1:206950-251109 GCA_910591695.1 Galerucella pusilla | reverse complement strand
ATAAATTGCGAGTAGAATACTATACTTTGTCCACGACACTTAATTTATTTATTAATAAATAAAAGTCAGTAGCGATTTGGCATATTACTAACCTCAAAATGTTGTGGCAGCTACTTCAAATAATTTGACATATATAGAGATGGGCGATACTGTAGAAAGTATCAATACAACGTACCGTTATAAATGTATTGTTTTAAAATACCTAATATTAGAAAATATCGTTATGAAAAGTATCAATACTAAAAATTACAATATTTTATAGATACGATATATGTCAGAAACAAATTTCCTGAACAAAATACACAGATTTAATAGTTTATTCCATATTGTACCCCCATCTCTAGTCGTGAATTATGAACCATAATACACTACAGTGTATTATGAACTATAATTCACGACAGTTGATATATGGGTACCATATACCTTTAGTTAGGAGGTAAAATATTGACTTATTATTAGGTGGTCGTGGACAAAGATTATTACCGCACTGCTATTATCTACAGTTGACCACTATTCTGGAATGTTGAGCTTTGCGCATAGAAAACAGGTCAAAATAGTGTCACTTTTCCAATGACCTGGGGAAAAATTTGTTTCAATTCAACTGACATTCTACTTAAAAATAGGGTAATGAAATAGTATAATATTATCACATAAGATAATGATTGGTTAGGCTAATGGAACCGTAAGGATCCGCAGTCAATATCACAACCTCACACACACACACATCAACGACTACTTTGCTATTAAGACATAATAGTTTATTAAGCAAGCTGTTGTATATGGAGCGTAGGTACAGTTTGTTAAAGTTAACACTCGAATTCAATTACTTATAATAACATAAGAGAATTAATTTTAATAATTATAAAAAATGCCGAGACATGTCAACTTTTAAATTGAGTTGTGCGTTATGTAAACATAAATTTGAATGTACAGGGTGATTCACGCAAGTATGCCATACTCGGTGTTTTTTTTAATGAAACACCCTGTATATTTGCATATTTTTGAAATCATGTTAATGAACCGATTCCAACAAGCTGAATAATGCATGGTCAATTATGAATTATACAGGGTGGAATTTTAAAATTAATAATTTATTACACTTGAAATATTGGTACTTTTTTAAATTAGCTAAATATGGATTTTTAAAAAAATCTAAACTAACTAATTATTAAACGTATTTGTATATTAAACAAAGCCTGCTACGCCCATGAATTTTATCATAAATACCTAAAAATTGCCTAAAAACGCCAATAATTAGACAAAGGCGGTAAATAATGTGGATTGTTTTGAATCGGTAAATAATCTCTATTGTTTTCTATTCTGTCAGTTGTTGATGTATCGACAGTATTATCAAAGAATACACCAGCTAACAAGAAGCGAAGCCCGACGCAATCTCTTTGAAGTTTTGGTAACAAAAATATATGATCTTGAGAGACCGACGTTGACAGATAACTTAGTAAATACACTGAGAAAAGTAATCAAGAAAGTCTTACAGTTCCTGAAAGCTACCAATCTATACTGTAAAATCTAATTTAAATATTTGTAAAAATTATGTAAATATTTGTATTTATTTTTTCTGTGCCAATGACCAGCGCTGTCGAGGCACGTTAAGCAAAAATAAAAAAAAATAAAAAATTTTCAAATATTGGCGATATAATTCGTAGTTACACGTAGAAAAAACCTCGGCATTAAAACATTCAGGGAAATTCCACATGAAGAAGGTCCTGGTTCAGGTGACGGTATGTTATCTGCAATATTATAATGTTATATTTAATAATGTGGATTTTGTAAGAAAAAGTATATGTGTATTTAAAATATAATACGGATACAGTGGCCTGTATATTGAATGTGTAGTTTATTTGGCACAGCTACAGCAGACTTGACATCTTCAGTACCAACTTCCATTTGAACATATTCATTATCTAAAATATATATATATAGTAAACAACCAATGAGCATCATTGTACACAAAAAAATGTGTTCTTTCCAGATGAGGAGGGTCCTGGTTCAGGTGACAGTATGTTATCTGCAATATTATAATGTTATTTTCAATAATGTGGATTTTGTAAGAAAAATATATGTGTAGTTTTTTTATGTATACCTATACATTCTTGTAAATAAACTATACGTTTTGATGCATTGCATATACAGATGTATTTGAACAATTAAAATATTTACCTAATAATGGCAAAGCTTGACAGCTAGGGAAATTTTCTGTTCCACATGAAGAAGGTGACGGTATGTTATCTGCAATTATAATGTTATTAATTGTTGTAACTCATTTAAAACAAAGTAAGAGTTGGTACTGCCACAAAGTAGACTTATTATAAATGCAAATAACAATAAAATACATGAACTGATTCCAATAACTGAAATCAAGCTTAATATTTACCAGAGTGAACAATTATCTTTCTTGGGGGATCATTTGTCAAAATATGATTGTCGTTTTAGTCCTAAGAATTTCGTAGGTACAGCTAACTCGAACAATCTCCTAGAACTTCCACACTTGGTGATAAATTTGTCTTCAAAATGAAGCTCACACAGCTTGTAATTTTTTTGAAGTTGAACTGTTGTCTTTCCAGACAAATCTTCACGATTACAAGCCTGTAACCATAGCTGGGATCTAAAATATTTCAAAACAATAATAAGTTCAGGCTAATATCAAATAATACACACAAACAATATATTTGCTGGTGTATTATTTGCTAATATAATATGTTTATTGTTAGGTAGAATAAGTTAACACAATCTATCACAAAAGTTGTTCACTTCATGAAAATTCTATTCAATGTAATGTCAAAGAATACCTAATCAAATATTTATTTGAGTATTTTTTATACTTATGCCTAAATTAGCAAAAGAAACTTAAAGACTCACCTAAGAGGGTCTTTTGGGAATCCAAACATAGATATACCTTCTCCTGTTCCCGAGTGACATCCCCGAACAGCACAAGTTATTCTTCCCATAGCTTCAAGTAATTCAGTAATAATTTTCGAAACAAGGGACAAAGTAAAAATTATACACAAAAATTAAAAAATGCTTTTTGTTTACCAAGCTGGTTGACAGACAACAAACAAAGTCAAATATGACAAGAATCTTATTATAAAAATGGCGACTTTCAGACATGCGCATACAAAAAAATGATCGGAAGCTTCGCTTCTTGTTGAGCTGGTGTATTCTTTGGTATTATACTGAAAAAGTGAAATCATTGTCAAACACTCTTTCCTTGACGACATAACTATGAAATATTTAACTGAGACTCACCAAATTGAGAATTTATTGATGATCGGTTACGGGGATAGCTGCAGAAGTCAAGTTGAAGTTGCAAACTTATTTAATCACAGGTATCCCGAATTGCCTAATATTTCATGCACAATTCAGAGAACCTGGACATGTGAAACCGTTGAAAAGGAAACCACACTTCGTTGAAGATAATGTGAAAGTGGATATTTTGTTAAGTGTCGAAGAGAATCCAACATGAAGTACACGTCAAATTGCCCGTGAAAATAATGTTAGTCATACAACTGTTCTAAGATGTCTTCATAAAGAAAAACTTCATCCCTACAAATTAACTTTTGTGCAGGAGTAAACAGAAGACGATCGAGATCGTAGAATGGATTTTTGCGAAAGATTGATGAATAAGCTGAACAGAAATGAGATAGCTCTTGGTACCATTCTTTTTTCTGACGAATCAACATTCACATTGAATGGAGAGGTAAACCGACAGAACTGTAGATATTGGTCAGCAGAGAATCCTAATGGGATGCGTGAGACACATACTCAGTACTCTCAAAAGGTGAACGTTTGAGCCGCGGTATCATAGGCCATATTATTGGTCCTATATTTATAGATGGAAATTTGACAGCTGAAAAATATTCAAATATGCTTAGAAATGAAGTTATTCTTGCGTTGGCAAACTTATATCCCAACGCAATAGATCCTAGCTTACCGAATGAAAATGTTTGGTTCCAGCAAAACGTGGCAACACCCCATTATGCTTTAATGTATCTTCCCCAATAAATGGATTGGACGAAGAGGTACTATTGAGTGGCCAGCTAGATCGCCAGTCCTTACACCGTTAGATTTTTTTCTGTGGGGTTATCTCAAGAACAAAATATATGCAAAACAACTAACTAGCATTGTAGACCTCGAAGACAGGATAACTACAGAAATACGGAATATTTCACCTCAAACTTTAAACAAAGTTAAGGAGGAGTTCTATAGGAGACTGTGCTATTGCCAACAACTAGGTGGAGAACATTTTGAGCATTTATTTTAATGTATATTATTTTATGTATGTGTTTAATAGCTGTAAAAATAAAAATTTCACCCTGTATAATTCATAATTGACCATACATTATTTAGTTTGTTGGAATCGGTTCATTAGGAGGATTTCAAAAATATGCAAACGTACAGGGTGTTTCATTAAAAAAAAACAACACCTAGAAGTGCATAGTTTACAGATACATATCCTTATACAGGGTGTTCGAAATATTCGAAACATATTGAATAAGTATGTCCCAAGTACGGCCCTGTAATCACATTTTCCAATGGTCTGTGCTCGTGAACATAGAAACTCAATTGAATTTTCAGGATGCTTCTCTAGATGCATTAAATAGATTTCATTTCAAGCTAAAAAATAAAAAAACCTCGCCGATACCATTGTTAACCCCCCAAACGTGCATAAGTTAAAATAACTTTGACGGTACATATTTGGTAGTAAAATTGTCTGCGGAAAAATAAAAAGGAAATAAGTAGATTCGATTTTTCATACTCTTTCCAATTATAAAGAGCAATTTTCAAAAAATCCATATACAGGGTGTTGTTTTTAGGAAAGACGAGATTTGAAATTTTTTATTCAGCCGGACCTGCATTATCTTTTTGGAAATGCTTTTGATGGAGTTAATAGGTAATGGTTATCACGTGTACCAAATTCCAAAATAATCTCAGTTATAAAGTGCAGAAGACACATTGAATATAGGTTTTTGGAAGCACCAAAGCGATCCCCATCCACAGTTGAAGTTGGGCCCTTTCCCAATAAAACACCCTGTTTTGAAACATTCAATTTTTCATAATTTCAACACCCCGTATTTCGAAAAGTAAATGGACTGGACGTCTCAATCCTTATATCACTTTGTCCAATTTCACGTAAGGTATCTACATGCAAACATTGTAAGTGTTATTTGAGAACACCCTGTATAAATTAAATTGTCCTTAAAAATGGAGACTCCAAAAAGTTCCAAGCCAAATGTTGTGTTCCCGTGATTGAAAAAATAATTATTAAAACTTTCAACTTTATATATCGCCTTATAACTCTTTTGGTGTACACTATAAGTGAGGCTCGATCAACCTTTTTTGGTATATAATGGACCAATCTTTTATCATCAACATTCCACTCAATCTCACTTTAAATCAAGTATTATGGTGCCGACGAGAATTCCCTGTATACTAACTAAATGTGAATATTCGCTATAGCAGAAGAGCATAGAACTGAATAGGAAATCCCTCCTGTTCTCACTTTAGAAATGTTGACGAACGACCTTATTGTGGCTAGAAAGAAACCATTTGTATATGAACCAAATACAAAGACACTTTCTTCTCATACTAATGAGACTTAAAATGTTTTCCGAAACATTTCATCTTCTATGGATAATGTTTTACGTTATGAGAATGGATCTCTACTTCCGGGCTGCTATTGTTGTCGAACCGAATTCTTCGTTTAATCGATCGATCCGACATTGTGATTGATGACGAAAATACCGAGATATGGTTTGATGATGGATGCGGCAAATTATAAAAGTAATAATTTGTTGTGACTAAAATGATCTTATTCTTATTTACGACCCTAATTCGTTCAGTGATACGAGAGGGAATAGCGAGAGAGATATAAATAAGTTTTTATAACCATAATCTTTCATACAGCTATGAACTTTGATAATTATTTTTGGGAAAAAGTTTTTCAACATAAATTGAGATATAAAACCAGATTGTGTTATACTTGTGGCATTGACAAGCCAAGTCGGTTTAAATTATTCTGAAAATGTGACAGTTTTGAATTTTGTATTGCAAATGGCACGAAAAATGTTCTAACGGTGAATCGAACTTATTAAAAACACGGATGTAAGTGGTCGAGATGTGAATATCTGCCTCGTTCAACATGTTCAAACTGTTCAACTGAACTAAACATAGCCAAAATAATCAAAACGGCAACCGAAAATCGGTGTGTGAGGTGAACATCAAACTTTCTGTGTCACCAGAATCAACTCGTTCCATTTTAAATGATTGTTTGGACATGGAACGCGTTTTCGCTCGACTAGACCTTAATTTTCTGCGAAAACTTGCTAGGGCAAGTCAATAATTCTGACCACATAATCATGAAACGCATTGAAAGGAACAATATTCCGTTACCTGGGCATGTGGCCGTGAAAAGTAAAAAGACACTTGGGCTAAACACAGACGGCCCACAGTGACGCGACAACTTCATAATGGGCTCGTTTACTAAAATTTTTAAATAATTTTCAACTGTCGTAAAACAAAGTACTAGGGATAAAAATGTGATTCTGAAAATTTCATGTCAATAGAATATGTCGTTCTCCCAATACAACCAATTAAACAAGTATACCGTAGCGGGGCGAAGACTATGACTGTGACGTCACCGCATATGAAAGTTAATGTGCACTAACATTAGGCTTCTGACTGTAACGTGCCTCGCGTGGAATTTATTTATTTTGAATTACTTACAAAATTTTTGTGTTAATAAAATAAAGTGTGTGGACCTGATTAACAAAAACAGACTCATTAAATCTTCCAGAAGTGGACTTGCTAATGATTACGGAGTCTTTTGATAAAAAACACGAGTCTATTAAATTATAATTTTATACCATGTGACACATCGTTTTTGGCTGTTTCCCGGCCAGAATGATTAAAAATGTCAATATTTTCATAAATACATGCTCTCTCAAATGATATGCAGGGTGAATCCAGATGTTTTATTTTATTCCTGGTCTGGTGGACAAAGTTACGGAGATAACGCTACAGGTTACTCAGTTAAACATTGCAATTTTTTCAACTGCAGACTGTCCAATTGAAGGAGCTTCTTCAAATGCTATTTATGATGAATGTGTATAAATGACCAATGTTAAAAAGAACAAGGAAAACTTATTTTGCTGAAGCAGGTAATATTGGTTCCAAATGTTTACATCAGATTCAAATGCACATGCACCTCACTGGTAAAAAGCAATATTTGTTAGAGCTGATCCGGACTTTGAATCAAATAGAATAATTTCTTTTGAAACATATAATATACGCCAGTTTTTTTGATGATCTACTGAAAAGGATTACCTGTTTTTTGGAAAAAGCAGTATTTAATGAAATTCAATTTGTGAAGAACTGACCCATTATCTTATTAAATACTCTTGAACATTAGTAACACCACAAGCTATGAGAACAATATTATCTACGTATTTTGATAAATTTAGATTAATACAAGCGTGTGGTTTTCAATAACTCTTTCAATATGGATTCACAACGTATTTTATAAGGTGATTTATAACGATTCTGATTGAAGAAAAATGAAATCCTAAAAATACACAAACAAAGTATATTGACTTATCAGTGAATGCTTTGAGTCTTTTTATGCTTTTCTGCCATTCCATTTTTTTGCATCCCTATTGATAGAAATAAATGTTTTGTTAGATGTATCAATCGTAGTACTTTTACATTCTGGAACCGCACAATATTTATAATTTTTTTTACTCTGGTTCTGGTCCATTGTGTCGAATAGTTTAAATTATTTCTAAACATTCTTATTTCACAAACACAACACTGTTTAGAGTTTGCTAAAACGTATAATAAAAAATAATGAGCATATAAGCAAGCAAAGTGCTGTTCTAGCTAAGTAGTAGTCTAACCGAAAACCGATCGGGCGCGGTATCCGCTCTCTAAACGAGAGATTTCATATGCGATGGCGTCACGCCTGCAATTCGGAGAGGAGCGCTGTTTAATGTTTATATTTTTTTTAGGCGACTTAGGAGTCTCACTGACGTCTAACTTTTTGCACAGAGCCACAAAATGATTTGCTCTTCCTGATGGTAAAATAAAAAAAATATGTAAATGAGCCCATTGTGGTTGTTAGTGGGCGGAGGTCGTGGTTATATTAAAAATGCAATAGAATCAGAGCAGTACTCAGACGAACGACTTCTTGTAGTTGATCTCAGCGATGGTCGCTCCCTGTGGACGGTATCACATACAAAATTGTCGTTGTTTGTGGCTCAATGCAAAACACATGGACGACAGACCGCCTTCGCAATGCGACAACTAGCCACTCGTTTCTCCATACTGAAACTGATGAACTATACCGAACACCATTGTCGTTAATTGAAGTCGTCTTCAACGAGATGACGACAACAAAAACACAAACTAGTCGCGTTGCTGTAGTCCGTCTGGGTGTAGCCACAACCACATTTATGAAGTTGTCATGACGCGTCGCTGTGGTCCGTCTGAGTTTAGCCTTAAAGGTAGTCGTTCGATAGTCGCTGCAGAGACATGCTGCAGCTGCAGACGGCCAAGGCAAGAGGCAGAGACACTACTGTTTTAATGAATTCTAATGATACACCGTTCGATGCACGCTGCAGCAGCAACTAGCTTACTAGGTGTCTCGCCCTGTCTCTGCTGCTTGGGCGCGCATCTGCGTCCGGACCAGTGTGGAGGCAGTCGTTCTGCAGCAATCGTTGTGTATTGTTGTGTATCATTTTTTATGTTATTTATTTTGACTTACCTTAAAGTAATAAAGAGTTTTTCTTCAGTTGTGATTTTCGTTCTCAATTTTTTTGGCTGCATGTCTTTTTCAATTAAACTTAAAACAAAATAAAATTGTGTTTTATTCAGTCTGCAATATTTTCTGAATGTATCTTCACCGCCATGTAGGTGCTGTGAAATTATCAGTTCAAAATAACCTTCTGAATTTCGTTTTTTAAATAAGGAGTGTATTGGCACTCTCTTGCTTTTCCTATATAAATAGTATACCTAATATTAAATGCTGATCTTCCTCTTCCTCTTATAAAATTCGTTTGATAATTCTATTCTTATTGGCAGACATTCTACATCCTTCTTTCTTGATAGCAAAAACTGTTTATTCTGTCGCATGCTACGAACGAGCTCTCTAGGTTTCTCCTGTCCTATCTCGGTCGCTTGCCTCTTGCTTCGTCCGCCTGTAGCTGCAGCATGTCTCTGCAGCGACTATTGAACGACTACCTTAAGGCAGCACATACAAATAAACGTACTGAAAAGACTTATTGGTGTAGATCAGGTCTTGGCATCTCATGGCACGCGTGCCAGACTTGGCACGCCTGGCAGTTTACAATGCCACGCATAACTTTGTAAAGTTTGATGTATAGTATTTTAAAATGAAGCAAGAAAATGAAGATATAATTTTTGAGGAAACTTATTGTAAATTCAAAATAATCTTCGAAGCTGCACACAAGATGGCAACGTAGCTCGACAGGCCAGGCTAGAAAGACGCGACTATGACGGGAGCAGGTAACTCTCGGCTATTCGAACGCCCGGTGAAAAGCGATACCATTATACAGTAGCTGTTAATCGTTAACATTATTCATCAACCTGCGACGTACTAGTGCACGATTAAGGTTAGTTTTAAGGCAGCTGAAAAGCAGAAATTAGACGTTCGGCTCTTTCAAAGTTCTTGAAGAAGTTATTATGTCATCTGTGCATTGTGTCGGGAAAGCGTAGTATTTCGAACATCTATCATTTAACGTCATTTTCAAACAGGACATGAATCGGGGTTCAAGGATAATACTGATAGAACGGAGAGAAGTTGAACAGTATACAAAGAAGACAATATTCTTTACAAAAATTAGTCAAGGGAAAGATCAATGCCGTTTTAAAATTGCATAATCTTTGACAAAAAAAGGAGACCTTTAACTAATGGGAGATTTATGAAGCTTCTGAGAAGTGTTTGATCATCATCAGCGCGTACTATTGAGAGGCGAATAACTGAAATGGCAGAGAATGAACGGAAACAACAAATCGACGCCAATGAACGGAATATCGTATTTGGTATTTCGTTGAATGAACATGTCGACGTGACATTTCCGGTTGGCAATCGTCGTTGTGCGGTACTTTGACGATAAGCGTGTGAATAAAGAACTGATCTGTCAGCTACCATTACAAGAAACGACCAGAGGAGATGATATAATATCAGAATTCGTTAAAAATATTGAGAAACGGGAACTAGACTTAACTAAAATTTTTTGCGTAACTACAGATGGCGCGCTCGTTATGATCAGAGCACATTAGGGATTCGTATCTCTTCTTACTGCATTCATTAGTCGACCTGCACTTTTAAATTTTCATTTAATTATTCATCATATTGAATTTAGAAACTCCGATTTATGCAAGACAAAATTCGTGAAGCTGAGAAGTTCATAAAGGCGATCCTAAGAATAAATCAAGTGAAATACTGAATTGTTGTGCTAGTTTTCCAGATAAATTTACTTGCCTGAAAACGTGGCCTTTGCAGTGCTTTCAGAATTCGGATCGTCCTATATGTTTGAGCAATATGGAAATCATTTTGAATCTATATCGAAGCCGAACAGAAAATTCAAAGGCGTTTGTAATATTAGAAGTAACTAGATATGAACCGGAAATAGAGGAGCTTATGCTGGAAACACAATGACAAGGATCGCACTGAAAACGTTTTAAGTAAATTTTGAACAAAATGTTGCCTTGTATGAAAACATATATTTCACAGTCGTTTGAAAGTCTGTTCTTTGTTTCCTTTTTGATTGGACACAATAGATAAAATGTCACCTCAAAATACATAGGTACATATCTTTTTCATTGAAATATTTAAAAATATCATTGATAATAGTTACCTTCCTTATGACTTTAAACAATTTTATACATTATTTATTCGTATAAAAATTATACCTACAGTTTTTCATAGTGGCACTTTGGCTTTTTTCAAAATGTGTGCCTCTTTGTTAAAAGGATTCCGACCCCTGGTCTGGATGTTTCACATAAATTAATTTGACATAGTCACAGTCTATTTGCTATAGAGAATATTTTTGAAGAATTATGTTTAATTTTTTGGTTTAGTTTTCACTAGGATATTATAATATCAAGAAGTATTGACGGATTTGAAGCTGGTTGGAATATTAAACTGATTACCAATTCTCTCTTATCTCTGTTGAATTATTAGTGTGTTGGAAAATGCTAAGGTTCACTATTTATCTTTTTTTGTCACTTAGTATATTTAATTTTAGGAAGTAGTTATAAATATTTGTCATTTTTGATTTATAGAGAGATTGTCAGAGTAGATTGAAAAATATAAGTTTTTCTACAACCATCAAAAAATGTTGACATTTTTGTACTATTTTCAGGTGCAAAAGCCATCAATTCCCTTACCGTACAAAAATTTGCTCGTTGCTTAGCAACACTTTTAATCCAAGGATTAAAAACGCTACTTTTAATCCTAGGACTAAAAGTAATTGAAATTTGAAGAAAAAGACATTGTCTCTTACAAACATAGTGAAACAAACTAATTGGGCAACTATATATCGGTATTTATTTGTTATTTATAGTGATATTGGATGTACAATTGGAACAATTATTGCCAAAATTCAAAGCACCACTGAAATTATCACTAACAATTTTCGAACAATTCAAAAGATTTTCATTAATGTTGTACCTTCTTTGTCAGGTTGCAATATTTTTCTGGCATTATTCTCTTTGTTGATACGTGATTCTTCAATATATCCTTCTGCTACCGTACTCGATTTCCAACCTACATGTCTTTTAAGACAAGTGAGGTCACCGTCACCATCAATAAGAAGTGTAGCAGATGTTCTTCCTAGCGAATGTCCAGTATACTCCTTCCAATTTTCTAACTTCAAAAATTTTGCAATTTCTTGCGGCACAGCACTAATTTTGTTAATACCAACAATCATTCTTTGACACTTCCCATATTAACATATTTCAAAAATAAACGACGTTCCTGTATATTTGATGGCCGTAGTGCAACATATTTTCGAAATAAACACAAATAATTATCGCCTATAATGGTAAACAAACGAGGTTTTTTGTTTTTTGTCTGCAAAATTTTCACGACCAGGACTGAGTCCATATCTTCAATGTCATCAATTTGACCTGTTTGTTGTTTAGGTCAAATTGAGTGAATATTCCTCCCTACAGATTTATTTGAAATTTGGAATCAATTTCTGTAGAAACCTCTTGGTTTTTGAATGTCTTTTAAGACAAGTGAGGTCACTGCCACCATCAATAAGAAGTGTAGCAGATGTTCTTCTTAGCGAATGTCCAGTATTACTCCTTCCAATTTTCTAACTTCAAATATTTTGCAATTTCTTGCGGCACAGCATTAATTTTGTGAATACCAACAACCATTCTTTGACACTTCCAATTAACATACTTCAAAAATAAACGACGTTCATGTATATTTCATGGCCGTAGTGCAACATATTTTCGAAATAAACACAAATAATTATCGCCTATTATGGAAAACAAACGAGGTTTCTTGTTTTTTGTCTGCAAAATTTTCACGACCAGGACTGAGTCCATATCTTCAATGTCATCAATTTTCAAATGAACTAGTTCCTCACAACGCATAGCACCTTCAATTCCTAATACTAGAACAACCTTTATCATCAAATATACATCATCAGGTGCCATATCCAGGAACCGATCCACTTCCTCCTTTGTAAAAACCCTAGACTTTTTAGGTATATATCCATCACTTTGCATTTTCAACAATGCTCGTAATTTTGAATATTTACTAATATCCACAACATTTTTGATATCCAGTGTGGATCGCAACATTGAATACTGTGACCAAAGAATGTCTGGATGGCTTGACGGTCTTCGTTAAATTTGAGAAATACACCATAAGAACACTCTCCGCATAGTTTTGCACATTTTTTTCTTTACATCAATCCATAAATCGCTGATATGCAAGTTCATAAACTTGGCGAGATTTGGGTGGCAAAAGATTTAGATATACTGCTTCGACACATTCCAATATATCCGCAGGTATATTTTCATCGTGTTCGGGATTCATTTTGAAAGCAGCGTAAAAACTACTACAAAAATTATATGATTAGTACGTCTACTGACGTCTACTTGACAATCAATATTTACCAACAATACCAGATATCCATGACTACCGACTTGCTATCGCTGCTATAATTAATAGGTGTTCAAATTTATTACCAATTATTAACGATTTTTGAATAAAACTAAATTTATTTTAATTTTGATTTGGTTGGAGAAAAAATAGTAGGTATATATCATACGGACTTAAAGTGACTTAAAGTTTTTTACTCGCAATTTTGCATTCGCTTGGCTGCGCTGCGCTCCGCCTCGCAACTGCAAATATTGCTCGTGAAAAAAATATGCACTTTTAATCCTTATGATATAATATACTATTTTCAAATGATATCATTAACTTTTTGTATACTTTTAACTTTAAAACTAGCTCCGAACCTTGAGGCGTATCAATTCACCGGTTAGGTGTTTTGTACGCTACACATTTTGGCGATATTATAAGTGTCATTAAACATTCAAAAAAATTAATTATTCATATTTCTAGTTTCCACCACAAATCTTCTTCAATTTTTTTTGTCAATACCGAAAATTTTCGCGGTTTTCCTTTAAAAAATTCCCACGAAATAAATGATTCAAAAGAAAGTGCACAATACTCTTTTTAATACTTTACATAATTCTTATTACGAATAAACTGAGGCTACTTTTAATTCCGTTCTAGTTAGATTTCTAGCTAGGACACTACCTACACGGGATGTGAATGCTCATAAGGATATTTCAACATCAAACAGAAAAAGACTCTTAATGGGTTTATGCAAATATAAACTGGAGCAGACTGAAAACTGAAGTGCCTCAAACAGAAATTTGCATATTATTCGAATGTCGAGGATAATAGAACGATTTTTTTCCGGTGGAAAGATAAGAACCGGTATACTCATTCCTAGTTAGGTTTCTGAGAAGGAGAAAATGTATTGTATTGTCTGAATAATTGCTAGATTTTTTTCCATGAAGAAGTGCTTATGTGTTTTAATTAAATATTCATCTGTACATTCCTATTGTCGAATGTTTTATTTAGCTTGACCTGTTTGTTGTTTATGTCATATTGAGTGAATATTCCTCCCTACAGATTTATTTGAAATTTGGAATCAATTTCTGTAAAAACCTCTTGGTTTTTGAAAGATGAGAGTTGGGTTTCCGAAAATCTTCTCTAATAGATTGACGGATAATATATTAATACTGATATATTTTTTTTAACTTTTCAATTTTTCACCTCAGAGTGTACCAAAATAACAAAGTCGTCAGCATATATTAGAATCGTTACATAATTTTTGTCATCAATATTTACATCTTGAGCACCTTCAACGTAGAAACAGGTTTTAAATCTAAACAGTGCAAAAATTAACCGGCAGGTTCTCCCAGTAGAACGGCCGTTGCCATTTGGAACGATTCAGTTGGTCTATCAGAACCCTTCATTTGTCGTATGCAGGTGAAGCATTTCCATTTCACGGAGAATTTCTGATGATATAGTCCTAGTTGAAATAATGTTTTCTACAAATCCACATTATCCACACAGTCAAAGCATCTTTTAAAATGGAATGTTCGACAATATTCGTCTTTTATGCCTTATTTGTAAATTATTGACACTGCTAAAGGTGAAAACCATGGGTCTCCATGGTGAGAACATTATCTTCACCAGCTCGGCCTATTTGAAAGCGAGCTTGACTGGCATATCATCCATCAGCCCAGTTTAAGATTTGACTGTGGAGTACCAATAGACGGCAATGGTGCATTTTAAATGGTATGTATGTATATATACATTCACTGAGACCTAAATGGCTCATTGTGCCCTTTATCCACTACTTAGTTTCTTGGGGAAAGTCTGATGGTATCTGCAGGCTTAAGTTGGGGTAGGTTTCCCTCTTCTATTCAGTAATCACCTGAGTGTACTGACCTAGGATTCTGAGTTGCTGTGGATGTAGTCTTTTTTCTTATTTCTTTGGGAATCAAACCACGATATCAGGTTCTTATATTTCTATTACGATGTTTCGGTAGCGTTCCAGAAGATATGTGGATGTAGGTTTCTTTCGTCATAACACGAAATCTAAATTCTCTTTCCTCCACTATTTGATCTTTTTACCTTTAGGTGCAGTTTTGCTCTGATTCAGGCATTCATTTGTTTTAAATGGTTGTAGTGACCCAGAAGAATCTTTGAATGTCCAAGGCCTACTAGATCTTCCCAAGAGTCAGATCTCCTCTTTATTTTTGGGTTTGCCTTTTTCCCCGATATTGCATTGAAACTTGTACGGCAAAAGGGTCGCAGTCCCCAAGAAGGTGTATCAGTCCCCTCTTTTTGCTGATTGATTTCATTTTCTTCTATTCCAGTGTGTCGTGAAACCCACAGCAAGGTGACTATATCTATTGTTCTCGCCTAGTTCATTGAGTTTTTCTATGCATACCACTAGCATTTTGCAACTGATTACACCAGAACTCAGTGTATTCAAAATGGTGAATTATTTCCAAAACTATTACTTCCTAAGGAAATGATCAGTGTATTGTGAATGTATATGTATATTTATCGATCTCCCAATTACGCCAAAGTACTCAATATACAGATCGGGAAAAATCTATTCGAGCCATACGATTTACACAAGTACGACAAGGAAAATATGATAAAAACTGCTTGAAAGGGAGGGAAGAATAATTGTGCGCAGTCAGCTGTTGCCAAATGTATTTATCTGTGAAAGTAAGTCCACAATTTTGGGGACCACAATAGATCTGCAAAGGTCGCAGTGGGATAGGACAAAGAGCCACTCCAATTCTACTCCAATCTAGTCCCAATTTTTGTCGGCAACAATGTTAAATACCAATAATTATTGTCAAATCGAAAGCAGTGTTTAGATTTTATTCATTGCAGATTGTAATTTGCCCAATTTTTTCCTTGAACCATAATATTTTATTCTAATTTTTGTTGATCTCCCTTATTTTTCAAAAGTCAATAATATTACCAATCTCGATTTTCTCCCACTGAATGCAAAATAAGTTATTCATTCCTTAGAAAGTATAAACATTCTAAACTGGCAACGCTGCTTTCATATCAGATTGGTAGCTGGAGCTTAACACTTAACATTCTCCTCTCTTTTTCAAGTAGTTTTTCTCATATTTTCTTTGTCGTACTTGTGCTAATGGTATGGCTCCAATAGACTTTTCGCGATGTGTATATTTAATAGTTTCAGTAGCCCTAATACCTTTGCAAATTCTCCAAATTAGATGCTAAAACAAACATGATATTGGTTATACTCACGTAACAAACATGAACATCGTATTGAAAGGATAACGGTAGGATTTTGAAAATATCATCTTCCGGCTATTAGTCTAAATAGACAAAGCTGAACATCTGTCTTGGCAGTTGTTTACCACGAAATGGTCATTATTCATTGTCCCAAGAAATCTAATAAATATTCTCAGCAGTGTCCTCTCTAAAATTACGAATTTAGTTGGAATTCAATTTGTAGTTACACTCCGATGCCTTTTGGAAGTCCACATATGTTCCAGTTCTCAGATCGGGCTTGCCGATAACTGAATTATAGTTTAAGCGTATGTGTAGGAAGGAAAAAAGTAATAATGGACCCAGAGTGTTACAGAAGGACTCATTTTTCTTCGGTTCACTAGCTTGTTACCAGTGTATTTCGAAATCTTCAGTTAAAAGATGTTCGTGAGAGGTTTTTTTTTTGTTTTTACCAGTATTTATTGTACGGAAAAGGTCGTTTAACTATAGATCAAATATTGACCTTGAAGTGGTTAAATATCTTTATTGATCAATAATTTTTAGTACATTTCGAAGATTACAGGCACGAAAAACTATTTACATTATTTACATAATCAATAGTCGCGGCAAATGCCACCCCGACGATCTTCTGAATCTGATTCCGTGAACTTTTTTTGCACCCCATTACTGGCTCCTTGTCTGACGACGTTATCCATCATTCTGTTGGCATGATGTACAATCAATCCGGCCGAACCTTTACATTTGTCATTCTCTCAGAGATTGTGTTGTTCTATCTCTTAAAAGTTGCATATTAAAGGCTTTATGAAAGATTAGATTACGTTGTTTAAGTTGAAAAGTTAATATGATATGTACACTCATTTATTCTTCATTCATTCCTATGTACACCCTATTTACTCTCTCCCATTTACCTTCACTCTCTCGAAATAATTTAAAAAGAAATCAAAATTAATTCTGTTGTTTCATATACATACATGTACCGAATATAACAATATGTGCAGAATATGTACATTCTTGGGGCAGAAATTGTATTGTGAGGTTTGCATGTGAAGGGCTATATCTTTTATAGCGTTTTGCGCGTTGGACCTTGAAGTGTCAAATGAACAACAGACATGAACAAAATCTACTATTCTATTTATTGTTTGTAGACTACACACATGGGTATGACTCAATTGACAGGCAAAACATGTACATACCATTGAGACTGCCGGTAAAACTGGTGATGAATAATGATTTCAGCTGAAACCTCGAGCAATGTTATGGTGGAAGGCACTACTGTATCCAGGACTTTTGATGTGAATAGAGGTTTGAGAGAAGGAGATCCACTTTCGACAGTTCTATTCAATCTGGTGCTAGAAAGTATAATAAGAGGCAGCTCAATATATCCAAAAGCGATTATTTATTTTAAAAAAGACCAAGTGATAGTCTATGCAGACGATATAGCAATAATAACAAGATCACAAGAAGAACTGAAATAAATCTTAAGAAATCTGGAAAATAAATTATGCCCTTTATATCAGTAAAGGAAAAACTAAATATTTAGAAATGGATACACGAAAATAGATATAACAAGTAATTGTAAAAATATTTGTTTCAAAAAGTAAGTCACATTGAATCTCTGGGAGTAGCAGTGACTAATAAAAGCGTAGAAGATGTGTAAATCGACAAAAGCATAATGAAAGCTAGCAGATCCTTGGGGGCACTAGAAAATATAATAAAATCAAAATTATTAACAATAAACATGATAAAATCAAGATTATCAACAATAATCAGACTAGGTATACAAAACAATCATACAACCTACCCAGTTATACAGAAGAGAAGCTTGAATATTGAATAAAAGTTAACCAGGGAGGTGGAAGCAAAAGATTCTAAGAAAAATTTACAGAGGCGGGGCAGTGGAGAATTATTTTTAAATATCTGCAATTAAAGATCCTCTTACTTCGAGCACCAGCTCGAAGAACAGAAATGAGTTATCTGTACCTATAGGATAAAATTTTGCAATCTTTGAAGAAACGTTCAAACTCTCTTGAAATAAATTAAACTCAACTATGTAATCCCTTGAAGGGTCAAATGTACTATTTAATTGTTATATGCATATATTTTCACATATTTGTGAAGAGATCGTCAAAGTTTATTAATAGAACCTGATGATATCTGTCGATGGTAGTTAGAAGGTATCGAGGATATGAAACAATATAAAAAAGAACGGGTTGTTGAGGGAAAAGGAGGGAGATCATCATGAAAAAAGTATCTCAAAAGTATTTGAAAGCTGGTTCATTACACCTAATCCACCAGCATGAACATAACTGTTGGAATGGTAGTTTAATTTAAAACCTCGTTGTGCTCTACAAAGATATACATTTTTTTATATGTCTGTAGTATGCTAGACTCAACTTTGAAAAAAAAATTGTTATTGTCAGAACATATTATAAATTGGCAGACATTATTTTCAACGTAGTTGAAATAAACGGAATCAAAGTAACCAGACTATTCCAATGCCCCATCATCAACAAATGACCATAATTTGTATGTTGTCGATGAAGTGGCAAGAAAAGCCAATAAATTCTTGTTGCTGTTTCCAGAGAGAGTGGAACGTAAGCTGAAAAAACAACTTTTAAGTAAGCAGAAGTAAAAGGCATACAGATAAGTTAAAATGTATAGGTACATCAAGGAAGTTCACAATCCATGGAATAATAGATGACATAATACATACCTTCATCAAAAATATTTGAAAACATAGGAGGTTCAGGAAAAAGGAAATCTTGAGAATCTGAATCTTCTGATGAAGTATTGAAGGTATTAGCCATTTTGTGAATTGTTGTGAATATTATAACATTTAAAATTGTGATATCGTTAAAATAATTTCTGTATATTCCTTGCGGTTTTATTCTCATTAAAAACCAAGTATACATTGTAATATCGTTGCATTCAGTTATTTGGTATTGAAAACAGCCGTATTAAAGTAATGTGGATGTTCTAATCTCTCAGTTTGAATTAGAAACTTCAAAACTTCAAATACGAAACAGGAGAAAGTTTCACATGTAACAGAATACATGAATCTACAGAATCTACTACAATCAGATCGACTCATGCGTGGCTGATTTCTCCATCAAGGCATATTTAATACCTACTGTTGAACACTTTTCAGGTACACACCCTTTAGTAACTAATCTGATAACTTTTTGGTGATGTGAGTGAGGTTATTAAATGATAAATAGTAATAGTTTTCTCAAATATATCGTTTCGTAGTGTTGGAATGCGGCAGCAAGGTGACTATTCAAATAATATCTCTAAGCACCTGAACCTGCTGCTCTTGAATCACATAGCTCCTCTGCTGGTTGATTTTTTCGTCGTCTAGCATTTCAATTATTATTTAATTCAATTCTGAGATCGTTTACTGACTACGACATGTTTTTAATTGTTTGGAAAAAATATATTATTACATAGACATTGTATAGTTTGGAATATGGAACTAGAATTTCCACAGAGTCCAATCAATAGACCAATCTGCTGGGAAAAAGTTTAATAATACAATAACCGGAAGAACCCATTAAAATAAAATAAACTTGTAATATAATATCTTGAATAGAGAAGAATTTTTGCACTTAATATTTCTACAGTTTTCTATAAAAACATTGCTGTTGGTGATACCGTATAAATTGCGAGTTTGCCCCAAGTTAGCCCAGCAGTTAGTTTAAATAAAATTCGTTAAAATTTCTAGTTAAGATTTTGTTAAATATGAAGATAATTGTTATAATTATGAGTACCTTCACAAACCGGTATTGACAGAAATGAGCAAGCTAATGCAGCAGCCAAATGTAAAATTCGGGGCTCTAGTGCCACCGAAATCAGACATTAAAATACTAATTAAGTCATCGGTTAACAGCGCTTGGCTACACCAGCAATCCCATATCACGATAAACTTGGAGAAGTGGAAAAACAGTAATACCGTGGAGTGCCGTTCCAGAAAATGGGAAAGAACAAAATATTCTGACCGTATTCGAATAGGTCACACCCGATTTTCCCATGAATACTTAATGTCGAAATGTCCTTTAACAGTCGAGCATGTATTAATTAATAGACTGTCCAAGGTTTTCACAGCTGGAAGTGACATTTAACATTCCTCGTATTTCACAAAATTTGAACGTTAATGATCAAAATTGTGTTTTTATGCTTGTAGTATAATTATTCATTGTTATAATATATTGTAGGGCTAAAAACATAAATGGTTGATGCGCTTCATTTTTATTGAAAAAATCTTTCATGATGACTCATTTATAATAATAACTTTCAATATCTATCCCATAACTCAACGAACTAGGCGAGAGCAATTAATATAGCCACCTTACTATGGATTTCAGGACACAAAGGGGGGACTGAAAAACCTTTCTAGGGGCCTAAGATCTTTTGCGGAATCAGCCCCAATGTAATATTGGAAGAAATAGGTGAAGCCGAGAAAAAAAGTAGATCTGACCATTGGAAAGATCTAGTGGGGCTTATACAATCAAAGACTCTTCTGGGTGAGAAACTGTTGAGATCAAATGAATGCATAAGTCAAAGTAAAACTGCGCTAAGAGTTTTAACAGGGATCCCAACAGGACATTGTCGCCTGAGTGGGCACCTGAAAAAGCTCAAAATAGCGGAGAAAGAAGAATGTAGATTTTGTGGCATGGAAGAAGAAACCTCTATCCACATACTTTCCAACTGCACAGCACTTCAGAATCCTAGAACACAGCATCTGGGAGATTACTGGATAGAAGAGGAATATTTTCCTATGTTGAAGCCTGCAGACATCTTGAAATTCCTCCGGGAAATAGGACTAAACGAGCTACTAGTTCCTGAACCTCTCCTCAAAAACTGAGTAGAAGTAAGGGGGCACAATTTAGATCTCTTAGGTCTCAGTGAATATCACTCCAAAATGCATCATACATACTTACAATATCTATTATATTCCATTGGAATATTGAAAAAACATAAAAAGTAATTTTTTTTAACAAACTTAGATTGTAAACGATCTCTATTGAAATACCGGTTTTTTTTTCATTTCAAAGTTAATAAAGACGTCTACATAGCAAGATAAAACTATTGATAAAATAATTGGAGATACTGGTACGTACCGACTGTGAAAGTAATAAATGCCAGTTCAAATTTCATTTTCATTGATTCTGATTCGTGTCTACAGCTGTTAATATTAACAAACAAGATCCTCAATCATATCATTTCGATATAATGTTACAGAATCGTGTAAGAAATCGTATCAAAGAATTTCTCAACTGATAATTAAATTATTAATTAATAAATACGAAGGATGCAGAAGTTGTGGTAATGTATCTCTATATCTTAAATAAGAGAGAAAGCGTGTCGTGAAATTTTCTTTCTACCTTTTGATAAAGAACTTACAACGCTTTGTATAAATATTTAATCTTCTCTTTTGTGTAGCTGGGCGTACATAAGTAATAGCAGTGCAGCAAACAGTTGGTATTGACAGTTTTAGAATTTTAATAATACCCTAGACGATATTTCAAAATATGAGCACATGGAGAACATGGAATTTTACTTTGGAATTTTAATAAAATAATAAATCAATGCTAGATTTGTGGGGTATTTTTAGATTCGATATTCACGACAAATAAACTAATATACAGCGCGTTCTTGAAAGTTTTGAATCAATAAAGTGAGAATTTATTTTACATTCCACCAAATAATTCTTGATAAAAAGTTCTAGATAATTTGGATCCGTAATAGAGTACAAAACTTCTCAAACGTTAGCTGGAATACAGGGAAAATTAAGCCTTTCCCATGAAATCATATCGGCCTGATAATTTAGGATGGACAATGTTGTGAAAGCGACTGTTCATTGAGAAAAAAGATGGTACTTAATACATGTATTCCCGACTAATAGTTTATCTTTAAAATTGAACTTATAACTTTGGATTTATTTGAACGGCTAGCAGGGCGGCAATACAATTCAAATATTTTATGGAAATTCTAACTTTACGGAACAATTTGGAGAAAACATAATAGTAGGTAGAAATGAAGTGATAGTCTTTTACGAGGTACATTTGTTTTCTACCGTATCTTAAATAACGACACAGAGACGGCCCCGGAGATGGCCTGAAAAGACGAACTGTTACAATTTCTCCCTCTGGTTTCTCGATCTTCTAGATCAGGAATCAGTATTCCTAGATAACTGTTCGGTGGAGATTGGTTTATGGGTGACGCAGTCTTATTGTGGGTTCCGTATAATCTTCTTTGGCCGACCACGTTATCAGACAGTTCTAACAGGTGTGGAAGCAGTCTTCTGGGCTCCAAGGAAATGTATAAGAAGTGGTGACGAATGGTACACTCCTAAGGGAACGGCTTATCAGGATCCGCAACTTCATAGTATGTTGGTCCTCTTTCACGTGGGATTGGATGAGGACCTTCTTTTCTGTGAGCTATCTTAACAGCGTATTACGCGGAATTACTGAGGAAATGGCTGTCAATGCAGATGCGTTCACCAAGGTTGAACGTGCTATAGCCCAACTAGCAAAATGGAATTCTAAGAGGACTGAATTGTTGTATAACAGTGGAATAGCGTTGTTATAAGGACTGTTTGTTTTTATTAAGCCTTTTGTTGCGATAATTTTGTTTTTTAAAAAAAATTGTTGTATTAAATGATTCTATAGTGACTTATACAATATATGCTATAACTCATTATACCATCATTTCTTTTGAAATTATATAATACCTTATAAGCAAGTTTATACAATATCAAAAATATCATTGTATAAGACTTTTATACCTATTGTATAAGAGTTCTATAATATACTATATAACTAACAGCTACATTATAAAATAGTTACTTAAACTTGTCTCATTGAAGCTGTATAATGTTGTATAATAAATATTGTATAGAATTTAAATGCGTTGCATTATAAAACACTTTTTGGTTGTATAGTGCCTAAATATTCTTCGTTATAAAACAGTTATCGTATACCGTTCCATTTTACAATAAAATATTTAAGGTATTTCTTTGGGATAAGTGCTATCACATCTCGCCGAATTCATAGCGAATCTCATTGCGGGTGATGATCTGGCCACGTAGAGTGGTCACTTCTCACAAGGATTCTCAGCTGTGCTTGAGGTTCCGGCTCTTTCGTTAGACCATATTGGCCTCTGACAGTTTGGCATATCATTTCCACATGGTGGTCTGGAGAGAACATCTGCAACTAGATTGGTTCTACCTGGTTCATAGCGAGTGTGGAGTTTGAACTCCTGAAGCTGCAATGCCCACTGAGCTAATATTCTAGCCACTTGAGGGGCTGTTGGTCGGTGATTACTACAACTTCGGAACCTTTTATGTAACCCCTGAATTTTGCGATGGCACATACAATGGACAATGCTTCTCTTTCAGTGGTGCTATAATTCCTCTATGCACTAGTTTGAAGCATATTGGCTCTCTTCATCTTCCTCCCCCTGTACTAACATTTCTCCAAGGGCATAGGCGCTTGAATCAGTCTTGATAAAACAGGCAGATTACTGCTTTAATACAAAACTTGTCAGACAAAATTTTCATTTTGTTTCAGAGTAAATCTTAATATGGATAAAGCTACCAGAACTCTTATATTTTGGTATTATATTTGAAGTGTACATAATTTCCATTTCCATTCCCATTACTAAGACATGACCGACTTTGTCCGTCCGTCTGTCTGTCTGGCCGTCTGTCATATGAACCGTTATAGCTGGAAATTTTACAGGTAATGTATTTCTGTTGCCGCTATAACAACAAATAATGAAAACAAAATGAAATGAATATTTAAAAGCACAAAGCAGTCTAACCTATAGAAGTGAAAGTCCAATAGGATTACCTAGAATGAAAAAATGAGGTGTCAAACCATCTACCTGAAGCGCTAGTTGCAATTGGGTTGTCGAAACAGGCCTGGCAGCTGAGGCTAAGGAAATTCTATGGACAGCTCACGCCAGGCAACGAGACATAGAATTTGTCTGGATTCCAAGTCACACCGATATAACAGGTAATGATACTGCTGATAAATTAGCTAATGATGGAAGAGACTACAAGCCTACCTTCTCCAAAGTTGACTATAGAGAATTCATACCGTATCTTAAGAATAACTTATGGATTTCCTGGGAGAGGAAATGGAGAAGTATGTCCGTATGTAGAGGGAATTTTTATGCCTGTATCCATTATAATCCATATAGAAGGCCATGGTTTGAATTTCTTAAAAACAGTTCGAGAGCCTTCGTCACTGTGATGTGCAGACTTCGAAGCGGGCATTGCTGCTCCCCAGTGCACCTACATCGTATTGGAGTGAAGGAAGATCCTTATTGCACCTGTGGTAAAGAGGGGGATGTCGATCATATATTCCTAGACTGTGAAGTGAATAATTTTAGATGTAGCAATCTGTATAAAGTCTTGCTTGGCAGTATTAACACCGGTCCTGTTTCCATAAATAACATCATACACTCCACATGCTTAACCTCTATGCGAGCTTTAATGGACTTCTTAGTGTGCAGCAATTTGAAATTATAATTCCTGCATTTATAATTGGTTTGTTCTAAATTTCCAGTGGAATACATTAAATTAACAAATATTCGTATTTTCCAACAAAGAAGAAGTGGTGCCCTCATCACGACACTGGGTGCATGGTAATACCGAGCCCAACAAAATTGGAGAAGAAGAAGAAGAAGAGTTCGAATCGCCATGCAGCTTCATTGTTTTTTTTAATATGCTATATACTAATCGAAGCTATGAATATGAATCACAAAAGTGAGATCAATCAGCTGATCAAATTGTAGTAGCTTCACTTGTTTGTATATATTTTTATTATGGAAAATGGTACAGAACCGTTTGTACGCGAGTCCGACTCGCATATGGCCAGTTTTTATATTTGATGTCATTTTCAGACTGTGCAAAAGCTGTAAGAGAAACTGGCAGGTCGATATCTCGACGTATAACAACTATTGTATCGAGATTATCACATTTGTCGATAGCTTCTTGACTTTATCATAACCCAAGAAATAGGTGAATTTTCATGACAAAATTCATAGTAACAGCGGACTGTGCCATTATATGTGAAAGACATTACCTAATATGAGCCTGATATATTTTCGACTCGCAAATGCTGTTCACAAAATTGTAAACGAATTTAAGACCAAACGTCCTTTTTTAGTTTTGTGTTAATAGCGCGAAATCTTAATAATAAAAATACAACGCATTTTTCAGCGGAGTGATTGGATAATCAGGAGAAGAGAAACTTTGGAAAATCTGGGAAGTACATTTCTTTAAAATTAATAGGCCCTTTCACAGGTTATTGCGTTAAAACTTCGTAGAAAGCAAGTCCTTTATGCAGTTGATGTGCGCGGAAAGCAGGTTGACTCTGCTTCACATAGAAAAACCCACTAGAAGTCTAGAAGTTGCAATCGTATGCAAGTGAAGTGAAGAACCTGATGATACATCCAAAAGTAGAAATGAAATTGAGATTCTAAAAATAAGTGGAAACTAAGTGTGCCTATCATTAACAATTGTAAATAGCTCCGATGTTAAAATTGAAAAATCAACATAAAAATGAAATTTGTTATAAAAAAAATTTGATTCGCTCATTGGAAAAATATAGCGTGCAACACTTGCAAAAAGCATATTTGTTGCAGGTGCATCTCTCGATTTCGTCTCGAGCTGAACCTGGACATGCATCGTGCAACCAATATACATTTTCTGCTTTAGTTGCACAAATAACTATTGTTACCTACAATTACAATTCCTTAATGCAATATCTTGCGTTATATAGATTGTCCGATTTAAAATATGACACGGTTTTGTAAAAAAGATATAAAGCAACAAATGCTGCGAAGTAGGTAGAAACGCTCGAAAATACTGCCAAAAATGACCGCGAAAAAGTGAAATTCTTGGGCGTTTTTTACCAATTTTACAACATATTACTACAAATCGAAAATATACGTTCTGCTACCCACATCTATACTTTTCAATACCATCTTAAAATTTTGAATCGAAATTTTGCGTCAAGAAATTGCAATTGCAACAGAAGTATTGTCCCATGGTTCCTACTCTTCGCGCATCTTAAATTCATACATGACTTGTTTTCTACGAGTTTTCAACGCCATAACTTGAAAAACGACGAAGATATGAGTTTTTGAAAAAAATGGCGAATTTTCCTGATGTATTTCCAAAATTTCTTCGCTCAATCATCCAATCACTGTATTCGCTGAATTCTTATTTTCATTATCTACTTCTTTTCACTAGATCAGCAATCAAAAGTTCCGTGGTGAACAGATTACTGAAGTATAATAATTTCAGATAGGTACCATGCAGGGTTTATGGATATTTTTTATGGAAAATTGGGGCGAAAACAATGTTAATAGATTTTTGCCATTCTGACTACATATCAGTGTGCACCCGCTTATTGTATTTATTTTCTCGCAAAATGTTGACGTTCAAACTCTAAACCAATATTGAATTTGTCCAAAAGCTTTGAATAATTGAATGATGTTCGCCGGTCATTCAAACGGTACATTAGTGACTGAGAACGATAATACGTCAGTGAATACTGGTTTACGTAACAAAATGCTAATTATTTCCACCTGCGTTGTTGGGGTGAAGTTAATAATTGGGATGTGTGGGAACTGCATCATCCATTGCAATAAGCGCTCCATCATCCAGTCGGTTACTCTAACAATTATCATTTTCATCAAATATTGATTGAATCATCTTTTTTCAATCGTCTCAAATATTTCGTTATAAATACTCGCTGTCAGAGACCACTTACTATATTTTGTTTTATGGGCAAAGATTGGGCTATGAAAGTCTCGGCAACATGAAAATAAAATTCATTTGGAATTTTCTCACGTCTTCAAGAGACGTGGCTTGAGAATTTCTGATTCTCCACCGAGAACTCATACGAGAGAAAATAGAGGGAAAGAGTGAATGAAGAAAATCTTCTAAAATAATTCAATTAGAGGATACTGTATAGAGAAAGGAGCAAATTTTTAAAAATGGATAAAAGTGTTAAAGACCATCAAGAATACCGATTTTTCCGATAAAAAACTACATAGATTGTATTAAGTTTTTCATACTGATTTATATCACTTAAATCTAGAACAATTTGGTAACTTAAGCATACTACTCACTTGGGGGGTCAGTCTTCACTTAGTCTCAGTTAGATAAAAAGTAAAGGGGATTTATGTTTTTTAAGATAAGTCTTTCTCCGCTACATAGTAAGCTGGATCTTATCTCATAAGAAGCCGCTTCATATGGGATTTTTAATACAGGAGGGTAATATTCGGAATAATTTGCAACTAGCAAATTGTCAGTGTAATTTTGATGCCATTGGTCGATTTGAATTTTTTCTCTCATCACGATTGGCTGACAGGATCGGTTAACAAATAATCATATATATTTTCTCATTAGGATGAAATTATTGAAAAACAGTTAGTTTCATTTAAAAATTAACGCGACAAACCAAATCTAGAGCAAGTGGAATTAGCTACTTCATGGAAACAAAGAAAAATACTTAGGCATGACAATTATGGACACTAGGTTGAAGTAGAAGTATCAGGTTGGAAAAAAATTGAGAACACGCCAATGACTGAGTGAAATATTCCTCCTTATTTACAAAATGAAATTATTATTTACAAACAGATTTTAAAAACTATTTGGTTGCACGGTATGCAAATGCAAATGGGGGTTTTATAACGATAATCAGATGAAGGTAATACAAGTGTTATACTATCTATGATACAAACTGTTGTATATGGGTACTACTACAACAATATCATGAATGCATAATTTCATTCCGTTTCCAAAAATGTATTTCTAGAACAAGTGAGATTATTGATTTAGTTTTTGAGGCACGGATACAAATGAAAAAAAAGTATTATTAGAGGTCCTTACTTGATAATAGCTTGAAGTTACATTTAGAGATTGTAATTCAGGTGAAGATATATCACATGTCATAAATCACAGTAAATAATGTCCTTTCTAACCACTCACATAAGAACGTCATAAAATGTCGAAAAAGTTTACCGACTCTCGGGAAGCTTCGAAATTATATAGCAGTGGCTTGGTACCGAAGTGGATTTGACAAAAAAAAAATACGTAAATAATTAAACTAATTATGGTAATAAACTATATAAACGCTTCAAGAAAATCCGGAGCAGCGAACCGAAAATTCAACAATATTCAACAATGTAGAAACGTCTTCCACTGTTTTAATCTCACCGATTTTACCACAAAACATGATAATATTTCCTCTGTATTTCAGGTGGTGATTAATAGTATCCTAGAATGTGTCAGAATTAACAAACATAGCACTGACAATCATGGGATAAACATATTAACTGACAGCCAGAAATATCTTGCGGCTTTGAATAACCGAAAGATAACATCCAGACTGGTACAAAAATGCCAGAAAGAACTAAATGAACTGGTAGACCACATTGAAAAAAAAGGTAAGTGTGGGTGCTGAGACAACGATATTTCTGGAAATGAAGAAGCTGATGAACTCACGAGAAGAGGTTCAGCAACACAAAAAAGGTGATCCGAGGACAAATCCAAATATGGGCACAAAGCAAATATGAAATACACTGGAGTAACGCTCCAAAGCAGGTACACAATAAGACCTTGTATGTATGTATATATGTATTTTGGGGTGACATTCACTGAGACCCAAAAAGATCTATTGCGCCCCCTTACTTCTACTTACTTTCTGAGGAGAGTCGCAGCAACTAGTAGTTCCTTTAGTCCTATTTCCCGGAGGAATGTTAGGATGTCTGCAGGCTTCAAATAAGGTAAATGTTCCTCTTCTATCCAGTAATCTCCCAGGTGCTGTGCTTCAGGATTCTGAAGTGCTGTGCAGCTGGAAAGTATGTGGATGGAGGTTTCTTCTTCCATTCCACATAATCTGCATTCTTCTTCCTCCACTATTTTGAGCTTTTTCAGGTGCCCATTCAGGCGACATTGTCCCGTTAGGATCTCTGTTAAAACTCTTAGCGCAGTTTCACTTTGACTTATGCATTCATTTGATCTCAACAGATTGTAGTCACCCAGGAGAGTCTTTGATTGTATAAGCCTTACTAGATCTTTCCAATGGTCAGATCTCCTCTTTTTCTCGGCTTTACTTATTTCTTCCAATATTACACTGGGGTTGATTCCGCAAAAGGGTTCAGGCCCCCAGAAAGGTATTTCAGTCCCCCTCTTTGCTAGTTCATCTGCTATTTCATTTCCTTTTATACCAGTGTGTCTTGGAATCCATAGTAAGGTGACTATATTGTTCTCGCCTAGTCCATTGAGTTTGTCTAGGTATTCCCACACCATTTTGGAATCGGTTACACAAGAGCTCAGTGCTTGAATCGCTGCTTGACTATCCGACATTATGATATTCATTTGTCTTCTGTATCCTTTATCAATATTGAACTGGGCGCACTTTCTTATGGCGTGGATTTCCGCTTGAAAGATACTTGGGTTTTTTTCCCAAGCTTTCAGAGTGTTTGGTTCCTGGCCCGAACACTCCTATACCAGTTCCTTTTATTGCTTTTAAGCCGTCTGTGTACCATTGAATGGTAATGGTATTTGGATCCCATTCCTTCTTGTTACAATAAGACCTTAATACGTGATACATATATTATGTCAAACGGGCTGGAAAACCACTAAATATTGGTAGGAAAAAGCTGATGATTATTATTGGTCATTACCTGTATAAAATAAAGCTGTACAACAAGGATATCAGCTGCAGACTTTGTGCATTGAGACCGTGTGTGACTGTGAGGCCACCCGTTTAAATATTTTGCCGTAGGGTAAGTTTCCCATTCATAAGTAGGTTATTTGTGAGTTGAGTGTCAAACTTATTTTTATTAGGTGCTTTAAACATGGTTATGACCGAAATGTATGTAATTTTAGCGATAATCTTATAGAACTTCTGTAATGTCGTAATCTTAATTATGTACCTACAAAATATCAATCTCATTCACATTCTGTATGCACAATGTTTGCATATTTGCTAATTACCTCAGTTGTTGAAGAAAATTGCGCGAATATTATTTTCTTTCATTTGAATAAAATAAATTGGTATGAAGTTGCTTAAAAATGTTCTATAATTTCTTCCTCATTTTAAGTCGCCTATATTGAGTTAAGGTAATTCCGATTCTAGAGAATTCTGTGATAATTTTGCAATTATTATTAAGGCATGAAAGGATGGAAGATGTATAGTTATGTCACTTGCCATCAAATGATCATTAATCAGTTTCTTTATCAGTATAGTGAAAGTTTTGCTCCACTTTCACAAATGGAAGAGTCAAATATCCATTGTAATGAAAATTAAAAAAAAAAAACAATTAGAGGCTAGCCAGTTCGACTGTTCTCAGAAATATATCAAATCTATTAAATACATCAACAGATTTTTTGATGTAAGATCATGAACACTTTGGGATGTTTTAAATCCAAAACTAACTTCGAAATTGATGTTAAAAATCTAAAACCAATTGTGAGGAATATAAAAAAACAAAGCCGTAAATGACTATTTAATTCAAATGAATGAATATACAAAACAAAAAGGCAATAAGATACAAGGGAGAAGTAGTATTTTCTTTTCAATAGACACTATTAAAGGTAGTATCAGAAAACAAGCACATTTTAGAGGCTAGAGAGTAAATATTTCAAACAACATAATAATATAATCAAACAACTACAGAGAATTCTTATTAGGAATTGAACTAATTGGAATTATTCAAACATAGAAAGTGGACAAAGTTTGGAAGGAAATTAAACTACTTATTGAATAGTTTTATGGGTACATAAACTTATAATAAGTAGCTGTATATTATTAAAAGCTTGAGATATCACAATTTTGATACAAAACCAATTGTTACAAAATGAGCAGTTTAATAAGCTCTACCACAAAATATAAACTAGTGATATTTTACCGACTATTTTACATGTTTTATGTTTTAAGATAGTGTATGTATTAATATGTCTTTTTGTCTTTTGTACAGTGCCAATGGCCATAGTTGTCGAGGCACTTAAATTCTAATAAAAAAAAAAAAAAAAAAAAAAAAAAATAAGGTCGAAACTATATGAAACTTCTCTTGAAATAAAATTACGAGCAAGTTATTTTCATTGAATTCAGAAGGAGCATTTGAATTAAATATATAGCTCACTGAACAAATCTAAATTTGAATAAATCTTGGAAATCGAATGATTTATATAAAAAGAAATAATGATAAATGAGAAAAATTGTGGAAGTATAGTTTGGAAAATTGGGCAAGCTCAAAAAGTTTCTCTTGAAAATTAATGAGACTCACTTTTATTTACTTTTATTTTGGAACGCTATTGGAACGTGTTAGCAAACTAACATCGAAAGGGGATGTAAATACCAAAAGATCTTCATTCTGTCAGATAGTCAAGCAGCACTGATATTTTTATTTTTGTCGCATTTGGTCTAGAACTGATTATGAAAACTTTAAGCCCTTCAAACCATAATAGAGGTGACACTTGGAAATATATCGGTGCACAAGGGTATTGCAGTCAATGAAACGGCAGACACCTCAGCAAAGCTGGTGTTTGAAACTGCATCGGCTGGACCTGAACCCATTTGGAATTTGAAAACTACAGCACGTAGTTGTACATGTACATCTCGGTGGATTCAAACAAAACACTGTACGTACTGAAGCTGCGTACAAACAAGATCAAAGTAAAGGTCTGGTAAAAATACCCATAGAGTAGCTGACATGGAATATTGAACCTCAGCAGAAGCCAGCTGGAAAACCTGACGAGATAACTGTCCGGTCATTGTACCCTAAGGAAGCACATACATATAATATATATACATGAACCTATTTATTTTGTCGATTATGCAAGGAAAATGAGAAAACGGCCTAACATAATCTTCGAGTGTGGAGGAATTCTGGTCCCTACACAAAACGGTACAACAAAGATCACAAAAAGCCTGAGGACTGAGGTGCCGACAACTTGTAGCCTCTGATTGGTGTTGCTAAACTGATCAATCAATCAATCTTATTTTGAAATATTTTGCCCTCAATTATTAACTTTGAAAGTTTTCTAGGTTATTGTACTGACATTAAATTTTGGAATGCAGACTTATGTCTTTTGTACGATAGTACCTATCCTAACATTGGCTTAAGATTCCGGCGATTTTTTTTTGTGATCTTTATGAATAAATTATAAAATGAAGAAAAGGGACCATGCTTAGATTGAAGCTAGGCACAATAACATTCAATGGAGTGCAGTCAAATAGATATTAATAGCATTTTCAGTAGCAGCACAATAAATATTAATGGCATAAAACGTTGGAAGAGCATTACCTTGAGCATTACTCATGAACATATGGGGGATAGGTCAATATTTGGTCTCGCAAAAATATTAAGCAATGGGAAAGCATAACATCAAATGTAACTTATGTCATTCTGATGATGATATGTCAATATCGAAATAATTATAAAGATCATAGGAATTTCACTAATAATACCACTAGAGGTCAAATTATTTCCGGAAATTTTTCGAGCTCATGAATATTTTGAAAATTATCCCGAGTTGAAGACAACCTAACCTAACCTCTGTGGTATTCGGTGAGAAAATTCCACACCAATTGTGTTTATTTCCAACAGCATCAATTTTCGTCTTTATCAAGTACTTGCAAAAACAATCCCAGAATCTCTAAATCAAGAACAAGCAGCTTCCAATCAACCTGCCATATATAGATAATAATTGCGTTTTTGATATAAACAGTAATCATAATGGTCCAAAGAATTTAGAGAACATCTAAGCTCTAGTTGAAATGAATCAAAATTATTATGTGAACAAATAAAAATTAGATTATCAAATATAATAATCTGTCATTATAAACGTCAAAAAAAATTTCCAGTATAATTCGCTGTTGGGTACCCACCAGGAAAAAATTTACACTAAAATTCATCCATTGCGATGGTGATCTGTCAGAAATACACGTTCTGATTGGTTAAAAATTACATGTGTGGAATTTTCATAAAAATTTTTATGTCATACCATCGGTACATTATTGTGTTTTCATACCTTGGATACATAATAACATAACACATAATGTATTACCCGGAATAATTTACTAGAGGGAGAAGCCCTTGCAATAAAGTTAAGAGTTTACTTGCGTAGGTATATACTGGCATGTGATGATACAAAAATAAGTTTTAATTGTGTCGTCCGCAGTAGTATATTTTGTGCTAATTATATTCAGGAAGGTTCTCCCTAAGAGATTATAAAGTGATTCATATTTTATATATTGGGTTGAAGTTAAATTGAGGATATTCACACAATAATTCCATGATGCTATGCAGTGAATATTAAATTACGAGTTCACTTTTCCGTTAAATATTTTCGTACGCCACTGCAGAAAGTTCAAACAGAAATTTCATAAGGAAGATAAATTTGACAGTAATAAATGATGTCATAAACTTACCTCGTGCTCTCGGTTTGGTCATTAGTCTCAGTACAATGTTATCATAAGCCGATTCCTTTGCGACGCCGGAATCTTTGACCAATTTTTCTTTGATGGCGATGCAAAGTGAGTATTTCGCCAGCAAGTCTTCCAATTCCTCGAAAGCCTGCAACAAAAATCGATGATAAATATATTTTTCCATGTTTCCTGTCGTTTGTGATAGTTTTGCGATGGGCATTGTGCTCTAATATAGTATAGGCCGTTGGAAATAGGAAAAATAGCTTTGAAAATGGGAAATGTCTTCTTCATCAGATTTTATTGTCTAGATGGGTTCGTTTTTATGTATTTTTCAAGAAATTTATGGTAAGTACGCGTGATCTTGGCCGCTTTGTATATTAAATTGGACATTTAGGGTAGAAATGGGCATTTTTTGTTGCGTATTTTGTTTTTTTAAGTTGGAAACATGGACTAATTATTATTCGCCAAAGGTAAATAAGTGCTACCAGCGCAATAACATGGTAGAATTGAGTAAGTTTTCTTCCAATTTTCCGAAAGGGCAACGCACAGAAATCGAAAAAGGTTATTTTGTCCATGAGTTTAATAATAGTGAATAGTAAAGCATAGCTGGTTGTCAGAAGTAAGGTTGATTATAAACACTAATTTTTGGATAAAATAAGTATTTCTACATTTGAAGCAAATAATTCATCAACTACATGTACAACCACAGCTGCGACTGGCAAAAGTATATTGTCGCTCACATATTTCAAGAAGTTCAGCTCATTCATAAAGCCGATCAGTCCATTTGGTAAAAAATATTTCAGGTCTGAAGGCGAGAGATAAACCCTGCCAAACATCAAGAAACTGATTGAAGCCGCGGCGAAGCTGGCGCAAATAGGGATTACAATCCGGCTGGATCGGACTTAACTTTATTTCCAATCCAATGTTAAGATTAGACATCAAACAAACAATTGAAATCTAGGTAAAATTTTAATGATGTAACGAGTAGCTCAGTGTTCCTAACCTAGATTTCACTTTCACAAAGAGATCTATTATATTATTTTAGTAGGTAACATCATGAAATCTAATATCATTAAAATCTCTCGTAATTCACTGAGATGAGATCACAATAATTATTGAAGTATTTGAGAATGCTAACAAATGAAAAGTCTTTTATTTATGACAGAAACCATCATTATTCTGTCATGAATAAATGTCATGAATCATGAATTTCTCCTACAGCGGCGCTGGAGACAATGCTACATCCTCCGCTACATTGTGTCATAATGTGCGAAGCAAGGGCAGCACTAACCCGACTGGAAAAAGCATCAGACCATATAGCGGGCATATACAGCAAGACGAGCAAACATGAAGGAATCGTCTCGCAGCAAAAAAACGCCTCTGTATTTCAAGCAGAGGACTATGCAATACTTGCATGTGCAATGGTGAATAATATGAGAGCCTACAACAACATGCAGATCAGGATTTACAGTGACAGTCAAGCTGCCCTTAAAGCACTTCAGAGCTATAGGGTGACATTTCGGCTAGTATGGGAATGCAGCGAAGAACTTAGAAGACTGGCGACTCGGAACAGTGTAACACTGGAGTGGGTCCCAGGTTATAAAGGAAGCGCAGGCAATGAAAAAGCTGACAAACTCGCAAGAGTAGGATCGTCAACTCTGATGAACGGACCTGAACCTGCTGTGAGCATCCCCAGTTGCTTAACGAGGTCATGGTTGAAAGGGTGGTTGAAACAACAACACAATAAACACTGGAAGAATACGACCAAGCAAATACATGGAAATAAATTCATAAAAGAACCCTCAGAAAAAGTAGCGAAAGAACTGGTCTCAATGAGCAGGAACAAACTACGCACCAAAACGGGGCTACTTACGGGACACTTTCCCACAAAGGAGCACCTAAACAAAATAGGGTTGTATATCGGAGACCTTACATGCAGAAGATGCAAAAAGAATACCGAAACAGTTCTGCATATACTATGCAACTGTGAGTCGCTGGACCACAGAAGGCAGAAACTGTATGACAGAACCCAAATGACTCCAGAAGACTTCTACAACCAACCATAAAAGAACCTGTATGAGCTAATACAGGGAACGGATTGGCTGAAAAGATTGTAGTCAGAACACTAGGAGTATCCACAATAAGCCCAGGTGGTACCGGCGAAGGGACGGCTCCTTAGAAAAAAAAAACAACCGTTTGGTTAAATCAGTTTACGATAAATAATAATCTTAAGTACAATTTTAACGAATCTTAGTATTCGTTATATAGAAATATTGATCGTTTCACTATGTAACTTTCAAAAAAGAACTTAATTTTCAAAACTACACAAAAGAAACTAACTTTGGAATTCATGCAGTGAAAAATTATTTCATGAACAAACTGTTGTTATATAGTCTAGTTGTGAGGAGCCTGAAGACACATGCTGTAATTGAATTTATTTATTTGTTAACGGCAGGTTGGTGTTTTGTGTCGTCCATGATATCTCTATATATTATAAGGAACAATTTTGATTTTGAAAAAAGTATCATGGAAAATAATCTGCTAGTTGACATCTAATAGAGATGCAAATATAGCCTGCGACCGAAAAGACACTTTCAGCTTCCACACTTCTCGGCTTTATTGTCAGCAAATAATCATGGATAGCAGACAAGAAACTATTTCGAATTATGTTGATTCTTGGTTGCTTCATAGATTTGGACCAACATTCGAATGAGAAATTAATGACGTCCTAATCGCCTGGTTCAAGGTTGGTTAACCGATTTTCTCAGCATAACTGTTCTGTTCACATTTGTTTTTAGGTTGAAATTTTTTGAACAGATTTGTGTTTTTTTCAAATTGATGACGGAATCTCTAATTGCAGTGTATTTTATAGGCGGTGAAGCAGCATAAAGTGATTATGAATTAACCATCTCATTACAAGAGCACAAGAGCAGTACTTAGAGGGAAATTATCTGCTAATGGAATCATTCCATCAAATGCACAACAAATGAAAATTTGAATACTTCCAGTTTGAGGGCACGTAGACTTGCCTGGAACCTGCAGAACGAATCCCAATGAAAATTTGGCTTCGATTTCATACAAAAACAAACTGAATTATTGTACTTTTTGATTGGCAGTCGCTTAATTAACCGTTTCAAAGACGAATAATTCGAATTGGTCGTAGCCAACCGAGGGTCTGAAGTAATCGCAATTGAGCCGACCGGTTAACCATTAATCAACCCAAAAAGTCATTCGAAATCGCCTAAGTAAGACTTAGAGCGACGCAAGTGATACTGAGCTGGGTAGGTGACTTGGTGCGGATACGGTGAAGAAGAAGCGACTCAGCGTCGAACGACTCGCACGCATGGACACCACGCGCAACGCATTTAAGGTACCTACTCACTCATGCAGCAAAAAATTGCAAAAGACTGCTAGCACCGGATCTGGTAAACGTTTAATGATGCCGGATTACTGGATTGGTTTTGCGGATTGTTATCCCAAGGCGCGGCTATTTGTTATCTACTAGACGGAGACGAAACGGCGGATCTTCCAAAAGTCTTATTATCTTATCTTAGTCTATTTGATGATTTAAACTATATTGTTATTGTGATTTACCCGTTATAGTGGGCCTGTTGGACAACGTAGATCATACCTGCTAAAGTCAAGAGTTATTTCGTGACATTTTCAAAATAAAGATCTTCCAATAAACCAACATTGGTAAAATTTGCCCGAATTCTGAAACTCCTCTTGCAGCTCAGGTATTTAAGTGTTTGTTTCACAACATTCAATAAGATATCAATGGCGGGTTCGATCAATTGGTCTGATGAAATCATTCGTGGTACACATTTTCGAGTGCTTTGGAATAGGCGTGTTTTTATGACCAACGCTCCGTCCTAAGTGAGCGGTAGAAGCGATCGGTCCTGGCGTCCTGATCGAGGCCTATTTATCAAAACACTATACTTAATGAAATCGTCCTATGTTGGCGACCTTGAGCGGTGCGTGCAGCTTCAGCGTATTTTCAGGCGGACGGGAAGATAGAATAATTTGATTTTGCTTGCATTAGTCGCGCAAGCCTAAGGCTAAACTCAGACGGACCACAGCGACTCGTCACGACAACTTCATATATAATTGTGGTTGTTATTGGGCGGAGGTCGTGGTTATATTGAAAATGCAATAGAATCGAAGCAGTACTCAGACGGACGACTTCTTCAGCGACCTGTGGACGGTATCACCCACAAAATTGTCGTTGTTGATGGTTCAATGCAAAACACATGGACAATAGACCGCCTTCGTAACGCGACAACTGGCCACTCCTCGTTTCTCCTCACTGAAACTGATGAACAATACCGAACACCATTGTCGTTAATTGAAGTCAAAGTGTCGTCTTCAACGACAGATGACGAAAACAAAAACACAAACTAGTCGCGTCGCTGTGGTCCGTCTGAGCTTAGCCTTAGACTGTGTCGTTTTCAAACGTTCTTAAAATGTCATTTTGTTTCAGATTAATCTTAAGACACCAGAAAAGTTTAAATGAGCATTGACATAACGCTCTCTGCCGAAAGTATCTTCCATTTTCTTGTTTCTACAAGATAATTTAAATGGCTCATCTTTTTTCAGCTTCAACTACTAGGGTTGTTTTGTAAGTGTTGCATATAACAACATAGTTGGTGCTTGTTAAGTTTAGTTCATTCAACGCCAAATTTTCAGACCGCTTCGTTTCAAGTTGTACCCAAACTAAATTATTGAAATTCAGTCAAAAAATTTAATAATGCCGAGAAGATATTCGCGCATAATTTCTTACATCTGTCGATGGAAGAACAGAGATCGATTAGAGTCAATTGGTCCCAAAAGCTCCAAGTGGCTTTACGATAGAAGAATATATATACAGTATTGTAAGTGGTGATGAACCCTGGATTTACTTCACATTATTAACCAGAAAATAATTTCAGATCGTTGGATCAGCTGTCACGAGAGTGAATGACAGTGCATGACAGTTGTTTTCTTCATTTTTCCTCTATTGGTATTTCATCTTGTTGATCAAAATCAGACTAACACCAACTATTTCATTTCCCACGCATATAACAGAGTATAAAGTATTGGACTAATTAAGACGCCCTCTATGAGCCGTCAGATATACAAGCTTGGAACACGACCTTGAGGTAGGTAGTCGAGTGGCTGAGGCACATATATTGAATCGAATCTGACTAAGAGTACGAATCCAAGTGCAAACAATAAATTCTTCTAATCTTACATTAAATAATTTCAATCAAACAAAAATTTAACATAAGCCATCTTCCATAATAATTGACTTCTTAACGTGGTGCTTTGCTTTGTAAAACAACAAAACACCTTTTTTCTTAAAGTGCAAACAATAAATTCTTCTAATCTTACATTAAATAATTTCATTCAAACAAAAATTTAACATAAGCCATCTTCCATAATAATTGACTTCTCAACGTGGTGCTTTGTAAAACAACAAAACGCCTTTTTTCTTAAAGTATATACAGCACATACTGGACCTTTTTTAAGCAGGGAGAAATGAAATTGATTTGAATACAGTACTAAATAAAGCTCATACGAGTAGAAAAACTAACTAGTTAGCAATACCAAACGTTTATAAACATACATTGCATTCACAAAAAGAAAAACACGCTATAACGACGCAGATACAGAATAGTTGATGTGTTTTTCCATGTTCTAAGCTTTCCTACTCGCTGAGGTAGATAATCATGTTTATCTTTAATACTATTTTTATTCCATCAATGGTAGAAGCTGAATTGTTTTTTATCGTGAATTGGTTGAAAAACGTGATTTTCACATTAAAGTATTTTCGTTCACTACCACGGTGAAAAGTAGCCGGCAAATATGAATACAACTAGTAAAATACTAATGATGGACATACAGCGACGCCTCAAAAACGATTCCATTAACTATATAAAGACGGTTCTTCGCTTACTCATCAAGTTATATTATTCATTATTTCACGTCATGTCTTTGACTTAAACACTCCCTAAATACGTTCCGTTCTGACAATGATTGACTATTCGGGGTAAATACCTTGAGCTCCAAATAAGCTGCAATAAATTGAATGTTATGAATCGATAGATACCTATAATGAATATTTATGACATACAGTTACTTCTAAACAATAAAATAACATTCAAAATATTCTTGGAAAATCAAAAAATCCCCAAAAATCTGAAATGAGAAATTTAGATTCGATTATCACCAAATCTTGGATCATTGACTGGATTAGATGAACAACGAACCATTCTGTCCAAATAAGTTGCTTGAAATCATTTGAATTTATGTTAAAACAAAATACAATAATTGAAAATTCCCATATGTCGACTGATATTGAAGTGATAGACAGAAACAAGATATTGTTTTATATCAACGTTACGAAGAAGATACAGGAGGAGTTGACGGATTTATCAAAGAAAACTCTTGTTTACGTATTAATGGAATTCTGTATAATGTGTGAGATCTGAGGTAAAAGAGTATATTGTGTCACAAAAGCAAAAAATTGGATCAAGCTGATAGCTAGGGGATGCTGAAGCATTTACTGCATGTGTAACACACATTTAAAAAGAAACTTCAGAATTAAGAATATACTAATTAACTTTCCCTCGACTTTGATTTAATGGAAAGTGACGTGAAACCTTGAGCTGTTCCAAAGACAGATAGTGAAAAACTACAAACTAGTTGCATCAAAAATTTTTATGTCATACCAGTATATTAATGTGTTTTTTCTACTACTAGCTTTGAAGTTGACAATTCTTGAGTCTTCCAGCCAACTGAGAAGTTGAGACTCTATTGAAAACAAATTCAAATGTTTTGAGAATCCGAGGATATTAGCTCAACAGAAAGTTGTTCAAAATAATTTTGTATACCCAGGTAATTATCTCTAACATACTTGCTGCCTGAAACTAACTAACAAGATAAAATATTTGAATGGAAATGCCATTAGTTTAAAATTCGCGCTCAACCGAAAATGACTGATGACATAAGGAGTTTGTTCATAATCTATCGATTAGGTGAGGAGTGAAAACAGGCAGTCAGTCGACGGGGTAAACGTCTAGGGAGAAATTAGCTTAAGTGATTGGGGCGCTCCATACTGATTTATAGATCGACGCTGTCAAACTAGACATTGAAATGTGTTTATTTTACGTTGATTGCGAATTTCTTTGAAAGATCCAATTCCCCATGAATGTACCAAACTTGTTCTCCATTCAATCGATATTGTATCCATTGCGGTTGACGAGATCTCTGTAAACGACAATTAAATCCGGTCCACACTGTCCACACTGGCGACAGTTGCGCTGAGGGCAAAATCATCTACCCAGCACTCTCGATAAAAAATAACTATTTCGCCCACCTTGCCGGAAAATCCTTCATACGAACACCAAAAATAGGATCGGTTAGCAGCCCAAAAGGCAGAGAATTCTAAACGCCAAGATTTTTGGAGTTCCCCACTATCTGTTATTATTATTATTACAATAGGGTACGGGCAGGAATCCTAAGATACATAAGCCCTGAATTGTAGGTACTAAGAAAATATTACAAAAATTAAAGTAATTAGTCAATTAAAAAAAAAGAAAGTTGAGTAATCTTTCAATTAAACGTCAAAAGAGCTGTCTCATTGGAGATATAGATTCCTAAGGTTAGAGTACATACGCAAGGAAATATTTGTTTAAGAAGGATCTAGTGGAAAGACTGTTGATCCTGATAAGGGCTACCGGACTATTCTCATAAACGGCAAAACCAAAGCACATAAAACCTTAAGTGATGCCGAACAAATCAATCAATCAATCAATCAATCAATCAATTGCTGAATACTTTTCCTAGGAAGCAGTTTTACAAAAATTGGAAAAACTTTGTGAGATTTGGAAGAGATATGCCTTTTTAAAATCAAATTATGATCCTGAACGTTATCAATGTAGATCATTTTATTGATAGCAATATAATCATACTGTAATAATATCACAGGAGCTTCAGAAATAATCGACTATTTTCAATTGCTCGAGTGGTATTATTCGTCACCATTATACAATGAATGGTCAATGAATGAACCGATAATAATAAATCATTTATTTTGTATTTTCATTCAAACGTACAATTATTGTGAGTAATTTGTGGAACATTGTTACCTGTCAACGAGCTTGAAATGAACGTGAAGCTATTCCGGAGCGATGTAAAGACGTTTTCCGACTTTTTTAGAAACTTCAAAAGATGGTTGCTATCGCAACACACATTGCTGGACCCGACCCACCGAAAAAACGAAATGTTTAAACGACGTCGCCAAGCGTATAATCGGTTATCTCTACGCCGTAACTATGATGAATTTCTTAATTTCCATTGTTTTATCATGAATTATAAAATCAATATTTCAAATTGAGTTTTAAACCCAATCAAAATACATTTGGTCTTCCATCTGGTATTTCCAACCGCCGACACGAGTTTCACGTGAACTTAGAAGCAAATGTGTTTAATTAGAAACCATTCTTTTTAATTTTTTGCCTGAGCGGATTCCAATTGATCTTCGCCTCGAAGCGAATACTCGACACTTTAATTATTTTGGTTCAGGAGCTAATTTTCCAGACAGTAAATTTGAATTTTCTCTCTTATTAGTGATAGTGCGTATCTGTAAATCATCCACTTCCATACACATACCATGATTGAGGTTGCTTTACTCGTAGAATTCGTTTTGCTCAATATCATGTTTTATACTGAACCCATTTGTGATACCTGAAGTAACATCTTTTTTGTGACTTGAAAGCGAAAATCGTATTATAACATACATACATACATACATACATTCACACATACAGTTGGAATTGATGAAGATCAGCCTACCCACAAGCATTTTTGGAACATCTGGCATCATTCCCATATTATGTGTGATGAATGATGCATAACTTGCTTCATGCTCCATTTCAGCTAGAACACTATATTTCACAGCATCAGATATTTCAGTCAGTGGCTGTTTTTATTTTGTCTGCCCTTGACTATAACTCATTTCATCCCTAATTTTTTTGTCTTCCACCACTTTTCTTGCTATTTTAAATTTAACTTCTACTTTTTCATTTTCTTCTTCAGAGTTCTTTGCATTATTTGCATTCTTTTTTCATTTGAAGACAATTTTTCATGGGGATGACAAGTTTTACTGCTATTTCGTTTTCTAGACAACGTCTAACAAATTATTGATTTGCTCTGGAAATGCAAGTTCTCTGTTCCAGGTAAACCTTATTCAAAGAAAGTTTGTGTTATAGTGAATATGTCTTTGACTGAGGCGTTCCAAGATCATTTCAAAATTATACATAACAAACAATATAATTGTGAGAGTACCCCAAAAATCACATACATACATCGTATATCATTGATTATAAAAATTTAATCTCATTATGATGATGTCGTACAACCAGGAACTCAGCAAGCCAGGGAAGGATTTCTTCAAGAATACGTAGTGATAAAACTATCGAGTCTGATAAGGGATACTGGTGCGCAAACCACATTGTCAAACTATTGTTTAAAATATTGGCCTTTGAATGGTCTTGTAGAGATCAAAAGAATCATCAGAAAATGTATAGTTTGTGCTAGATTCAATGCAAAATCATGTGAACAATGGATGTCAAATTTACCTTCATATCGTTTGAAACCGTGTAGACCTTTTTCAAAAGTTGGAGTAGATTTTGGTGGTCCATTTATGATTAAATCGTCACATTTGCGTAAAGCTCCGTTGATAAAATGTTATGTTGCTGTATCTGTATCTGTAGAGTAGGGAGGGTGAGTGTGTAGGCTTACAGCACTTAGGCCACATGTGACCCATTGTACATCCTCCTGAGGAGTTGTTCTCCTACGTAATTGTCCATCCTATCCATCTCAGGAAGGTGGACAGGTCACTGGGAGACATCTCCTTTATATCGGCAGGTGTAGGCCAAGACTCACCGAACACACACTCTCTTATTGACGATAACTCCGGACACTCGCATAAGACATGCCTGACAGTTTCATCTTCCTGTTCACACATCCTGCATAGAGGTGTGTCCACTAGCCCCATAGTATGGAAGTGTTTACTTAGTTGACGGTGACCAGTCAGAAATCCTACTGTTAAACGTGTTGCTGTGTTTATCTGTATGGTTTCCAAGGCTGCTCATCTATAGAACTAGTTTCTAGCTTATCGACTGATGCTGTCATACTGACATTAAAAAGATTTATCTCAAGAAGAGGTAATCCTTCGATCATATTCAGTGATAATGGCACTAACTTTCTTAGGGCAAAAAATCAGTTAAAAGAATTATATGATTTTTTCAAGGTTCAAAGTAATAACATTGTAGATAGCCGGAGAGCCAGAGCCAAAAAAA